>CAUYQG010270250.1:0-22187 GCA_963574415.1 Tarsius wallacei | reverse complement strand
GACCTGCTGGGCTCCGGCGATCCTTCCGCCTCAGCCTGCCAAGTAGCTGGAACTACAGGCGTGCGCTACCACACCCGGGTAATTTTTTTTTTTTTTTTTTTAATTGTAGAGATGAGGTCTCGCCAAGTTGCCTAGGCGGGTCTCGAACCCGCGGGCTCAGGCAATCCACTCACCTCAGCTTCCCAAGGCGCGGGATTATAGGCTGAGACACCGAGCCCGGCTTGTTTTAATTTTTAAAGTGCATTTATTATTAGTGTAGAATTCTAGGCTGCTATTTTTTTTCTTTAGTGCCTTAAAATGTCATTCAATTGTCCTTTGATATATATTCTCTGTTAAAAAGTTAGCGCTTAGTCTTTTTGTTGTTCCCTTGAAGGTAATGCAGTTTTTCCTCTTGTGGCTTAAAATATTTTTTTCTTTGTTTTTAGTTTTCAGCAGTTTTATAAGCTTTACGTTAATCATGATTGGGAGTTTATAGGGCCTGAAACTATTTTCCATTAATTTCTGGAAATAGCTTGACTGTGATGTCTTTAAATATCGCTTCTGCCCCAGTACACAAAAATAAAATTCCTTTCAGGGTAGTTATAAATATAAAACTATTTTCATAATATCACTAAGATGTTATTTGTTTTTTTTTTTAAACCTGTATTCTTACAGGGGAATATAGTTGAATTTCCTAGAGGCTACATGATGTGATTTTTTTTCAGTTTTAATTTCTCTGTGACTACTATAAATAAACGTAACCAATATAAGAAAGTTTTTGGAGACTCAATATTTTTTTAAAAGTATGAAAGTATTAGTAGGTAAAAAAGTTAGAAGACTGTTGGGTTAGGCCCAACAGTCTCATATTGCTTTTTATATTCTTCTTTATTTGACATCCTTTCCCCTCCTCTTTGTGCTTCAATCTCGATATTTTCTATTGACTTATCTTGACTAATCTTCTTGCTGGTAAACAATCTATGGAGTTCTTAACTTAAAACTTTTATTTTTTAGTTCTGGATTTTCTCCTCAATTGTTAGAAAAAACATAAATTCTGAGGCTGTGGTGAAATTCTCCATCATTTCATCTGTTTTGTTCATCTTTTCCTTTTTTTCGATCATATTAAATGCCATTTATAGCCACTTTAAAGTTCTTGCCTTATAATTTAATATCTGGATCATCTGTGAATCTTGATTTTCAGTCATGTGATCCTCTATCTTAGCATGCTATGATTTTGGACTGAATGGACTACAAACATTATGGAGGTTCTGCATGGTGTTTTCTTTCTTTTTATTTTTTTAGGTTGGAAAGAATAAATTAGTAAATTGAAAAAACAAATTAGTAAAAAGAGAGAGAGAGGAGATTGACCTTCGCAAGGTAGGGGAGGAAGCCAAAGCTAGGAAACGTGGTTGCCATAGCTCCAAGAGCCACATAGGCACAATAGAGTTTAACAAAGCGATGGTCGATGGTCGATGGTCAGTGTTTTCTTAAGAGATGGCCCTTCCTTTTTTTTTGTAAGACAGATAGTCTCCTACCAAATAATCTCATTAATTCAGTCAGGGACTGAGCTGGCTAAATCTAGAGTTAGGCTGTAACTGTGTCTGGTTCATTACTGCCTTCGAATATAGTCCTCCAGGCATTCCAAAGAGCCTGGAGTGATGATTAGGGACCCTCCCTTTAAATGGATCCTGAATTCTATTCTTTATTTCCTTTTTACCTCAAGGCTACGTAAGTCTTCTCTAAGTCTTTTTGCTTACCTTTTTAGCCTCTTTTCTTTTGTAACTTAAGAATTTAGAAAATGTGTTGAGAGAAAATCATGAAAGAATTCTGTTTTCTTCCCAATTTTCCTCTCCAGGACTTTTACCTCTTACGTCTCTAATTTAAATTACTTGAATTCCATAAGATTGTCCCAAGCTGGTTTTGCTATATTTTAGTCATGGCCTTATGCTTAGTCCCTTTACTGGGAACTTCAGCCTCTTGTGTACAGAATTGGCATGTGCCTTGAGAGGAAAAAGTGACTGAAGAATGTTGGTTCTCTCCTTCCCATTATTCTCTTCTCCAGTGTTTTGTTCCCTTAATTTCTGGTTGCCTGAGCAGCTCTGTAAGTCACCCAAGAAAGAACATCATAAACAGGTATGCAGAAGGCCTGGAGAAGTACCAGTTTCAATTGGAACAGGAGAAAGGAGGGTTTCAAGAGAGAGGTTTCCACAAAAGGGGGATTCCAATAAGAAAGGCATGATAATCTGGCTTAAAAGTGAAGAATACTTGTATAGTCAAAATAATGTGTATGTTGTTTATTGGTTTTCTTTTTTTTTTTAAGTGTCAAGATGTGTTTATTCAGTTCTTCAGACGTTTATTGGTTTTCAAAGGTAATTGTGATAGAACAGAATATATATTTTATCAACCCTTGCAATGTAAAATTCATTTCTATAGTTGGAGAAGGTAAACAAAAGATATAAAGAGAAAGTCAGGGGAATATAATACTTTATTTGCATAGTTGAGAATCAAGAGAATCTGTTAACAACAGATGGAAGATAAATTATAGAAGAAATAAAAATATAAATATATTATTTAACCCTTTGTACTTGGATATCTCCTCTGAAGGTACATCATAAATCTAGCAAACCACTCAGATGTCCCCTCATAGGGAACATAAAGAGATTGCTGGTGATTATACAGGACAAACTTATGCCAGAGCAGATTTTTTAAAAATGTGTTTCCTTGAAGTTTTTCATTCAAATTGCACAAAAAAGCAAAGAGATGGAATATATACTGAGAAGTAGTTTTCAGGAATCATGAATGCATTCTTCTACATCGTCTTTGAACAACAGACTGGACAATAAATTGCATATTATTAATGTGGGAGAAAGTAACTGAGACTGTATTGTCTGCTTGAATAGAAAAACACCGGGCAGAAGATGTCAAACAAATCACTAGTGTACAACATGTATCAATGATCTGCAGTGCATGTTGGTGAATGTTTCACATATCACCATACACTAGAAAGATATTAGATGTGAAATTTTGATTTTTGGAGGTCATAAATAAATTTCTCAATGTCTGAAATTGCACTATAAGCTGAATATCATTACAATAAAATAATTTGTTCCAACATTATACTATTTAATATGAAGTATTTCGTTTTTCACTGTTTCATAAAAAAGTGCAGTTGAGTTGCTGGTAGGTGATCTGTGAGATGTCTCCGAGTGTGAAGGGTCAACTTATAAAAGTAATCTTTAGAAAAACTAAAAGTGAGATATGTGTATTGGAAGGAGAGGGAAAAGAGTGATACAGTATAATAAGGCAAGTCTTGTTCAGTTATAGCAGGAAGTAGACAATATCTAATATTGATAAAAAGAAAATATTATATTGTTTGAAGATGTGAGCCTACCTGCAGAAAATTAAAATAGACATATTTGAAACAGTTCAAATTGTTTTTTTCTGGAAAATTGGAATGGAAATTGAAGAAGCTCAATGATCCTAAAGCACCATAAACACAAGCAACAAAAACTACACCAAGGTGCTACACAAAGGAGTGACAAAATAACTCTAAGTTTGAGAAGGGGGAAATGAAAGTATACTCAATTTTATAAGGAAAGCAGGAAAAGA
This sequence comes from Tarsius wallacei, assembly GCA_963574415.1. Taxonomy (NCBI): domain Eukaryota; kingdom Metazoa; phylum Chordata; class Mammalia; order Primates; family Tarsiidae; genus Tarsius; species Tarsius wallacei. The sequence goes on along the minus strand of CAUYQG010270250.1, from coordinate 18,602 downwards.
AGAAATACATACATTAGTGTAATTACCTATGTGACTAGGTTTAAATTTATTGTCTTGCTATTTGTTTTTTGCTTGTCCCTTTATTTTTTCTTATTCTCCTTAACTAAATTAGATGAATGAATATTTTAAAGGATTCTATGGTACTCCACTATTGACTTGTTTGGCATATATTCATGGTTTTTTTTTTTTTTTGAGTGGTTGCACTAGGGTTTATAATATGCCTCTTTAAGTTACTGCAATCTACCTTCAAATGATACCATGCTTCTTCATATATAACATGAGTCTTAAAACAGTATAGTTTCATTTCCTGTGTTGAACTTTGAGTTATTGTTAAATACATTTTACTTCTATATATTTTATGAATTCCACAATTCATTATGATTATCTTTTGCTTTAAATAGTCAGTTATTCGTGACCTGCCTGGGCAACTTGACAAGACCTCATCTCTACAATAAATAAAAAAAAAATTAATCGGGCACGTAGTGCGTGCCTGTAGTTCCAGCTACTTGGAAGGCTGAAGCGGAAGGATCGCCAGAGCCCAGCAGGTCGAGCCTGAGGTGGCCGGGAGTGGCCACTACGCTCCAGTCTGGGGGACAGAGTGAGACTCCAACTGAAAAAAAAAAATAGACAGTTATCTTTTAAAGTTTAAAATGATAAAAAAATATCTATTTTCCTATTTATTTACCATTCAGTATGTTCCTTGTTTCTTTTTGCAGATTCAGACTTTGACCAGATTTCATATTATTTTTGTCTAAATAACTTTATCATTTTTTATAGTGTGGGTCTGCTGGAAACAAGGTCTCTATGATTTTGTTTGTCTAAAAAAAAAAAAATCAACTGGGCATGGTGACACACATCTGTAATCTCAGCACTTTGGGAGGCTGAGGAAGGAGTATTGCTTAAGGTCAGGAGTTTGAAACCAGCCTGGGCAACATAGGAAGATCCTGTGTCTACAAAAAATAAAAGTAAAAAAACCAGGCCATGGTGATATGTGCCTGTAGTCCTAGCCTCTTGGAAGAAAAAAGTGGGAAGATCCCTTGAGCCCAGGAGTTGGAGGCTGCAGTGAGCTATGATCATGCCACTTCACTCCAGCTTGGGCAGCAGAGGGAGGCCTGTCTTTTCAAAAAGGAAAAAAAATTTCTTCTCAGGTTTTGATGTATATGTTTGCTGGGTATAGAATTCTTGATTTACATTTTTCCTTCAGCACTTTAATAATTTGGATAAGAAGTCTGCAGTCATTCTTTGTTTCTTTGTGTTTTGTGTTCCTTTCCCCCTCTCTGTTTGCTTTTGCTTTTAAGATTCATTTTTTTCTTTATTACTGTTTTCAGCAATTCTAAGAACCTTTTCTGACTAATCCAGTTCCACACTGAGCATTCCTTTATTTTTCATTGCTATGCTACTGAAGTGTACAGATTTAAGTAATATGTTACTTTCTATACAGGTTTATAATTACCTTTCATTGTGGTCTCTTGTGTATTTCCTTGCTAAATACAGTATGGGCTCCCTAACAGGGAAACATTCTTTTTTTTCCTCTCCATCAATTCTCAGAAAATACTTATTAAATGAGCCTATGGTGGGTACATGCCATACTACCTAGCATAATTGATACTGTTACATTTCTTTAAAAAAAAAATGTATTTAAAGATGTAGGGTACAATTCAGGGTTAGGTATACAAATATTCATTATGTAGGTACCTTTGTTGATGAGGTGTGCCCCTCTTCTCCTGGCAATTTCCCACTACTGCCAATCCTACCCACCCCATCTTACCTCTCTAAGAAAACAGTTTCTATTTAATTTGCTGAAGCCACTTGTCCATTTTATTATTTAATAGTCAAATTTATCCTGCCTTATAAAAGTTTATTTTCCTAGTTTGCCGGCCTTGGTGGCTCAAGCCTGTAATCTCAGCACTTTGAAGGCCGAGGTGCGGGGATTGCTTGAGCCCATGGGTTTGATAACAGCCTGGGCAACTTGGTGAGACCTCTTCTCTACAATAAATCAAAAAATTAGCTGGGCATGGTAGTGTGTGCCTGTAGCTCTGGCTACTTGGAAGGCTGAGGTGGAAGGATTGCCTGAGCCCAGTGGGCTGATGCTGGGGTGGCCATGAGTGTGCCATTGCACTCCAGCCTGGGTGATGGAGTGAGGCTCCAATTAAAAAAAAAAAAAAGTTAATTTTTCTAGATTGATGCATCTTTAACGTTAAAAAAAGATTTTTCCACTTCCTTTCTTTAAATAAATTATCAGCCAGGCTTGGTGGCTCAGCCTGTAATCCCGCACTTTGGGAGGCTGAGGTGAGTGGATTGCCTGAGCCCGCGGGTTTGAGACCCGCCTGGGCAGGCGAGACCTCATCTCTACAATAAATAAAAAAATTAGCTGGGCGTGGTAGCATGCGCCTGTAGTTCCAGCTACTTGGAAGGCTGAGGCAGAAGGATCGCCGGAGTCCAGCAGGTCGAGGCTGCGGTGGCCGGGAGCGGCCACTGCACTCCAGTTGGGGCAAAAGAGTGAGACGCCAACTCAAAAAAAAAAAAAAAAAATTATCAATGTAGTTTATACATTAGAGAACTGGAATCTGGTAGTGATGTTTCATAACTTTGGAAAAGTACTATAAATATAGTCATTTGAAAAAATAATTTACTGGTAAGCAACTTTGTTTCTTTAGTGGTGATTGAGGCCATATTAGGTCATTACTTTGTAGCCTTTAGATTTGACCTATGTAGAGTATCAGATTCTCCAAAGAAGTTATATGACTCAGATTGATCCATTGACAATAGATGAGTAATGAAAATTTGCACTAGGCTTCAGGTAGATAGCTAACAGATTTTAATCATAGGACATTTCTGAAAGGAGGTAAATTTTCTTTCCCTACAGTTACCTACTATAATTTTTTGATTCTGTGTATTAAACTAATCATGTAGTTTCAGTGGCCTCTATTTTCAGAAGGATGTCTCTTAACATGTTAAACTTTCTCTTAAAATATTTACATTATTGAAATAGTTTTACTCAACTTTTGTTTTATGGTTTGAGTTTTGTTATCACTCATTGTTTTAAAATTTGTTTTAATTTTATTTTTCCAAATATATCTGTTTAGAAAGAGGTTGTTTCAGGTTTTAGTGTTATTATTCAGAGTATTAAAATAAAATCAATTTAGATATTATTGATATAGTTTTTTGTTTGTTTGTTTTTTGAGTTGGAGTCTCACTCCATTGCCCAGACTGGAGTGCAGTGGCCACTCCCGGCCACTGCAGCCTCAACCTGCCGGGCTCCGGCGATCCTTCCGCCTCAGCCTTCCAAGTAGCTGGAACTACAGGTGTGCGCTACCACGCCCGGCAAATTTTTTTGATTTATTGTAGAGATGAGGTCTCGCCAAGTTGCCCAGGTGGGTCTCAAACCCGTGGGCTCAGGCAATTCATTCACCTCAGCCTCCCAAAGTGCGGGATTACAGGCTGAGCCACCGAGCCCAGCCCTGGCTGTTTGTTTTTTGAGTTAGAGTCTCACCCTGTCATCCAGGCTGGAGTGCAATTTCACTCTCATGGCCACTCCAGTGTCGACCTGCTGGGCTCCAGCGATCCTTCCACCTCAGCCCTCCTGATACAGTTAAAGAAATTTTTTTTTTAATTTTAAGGATGTGGGGTGCAATTCAGGGTTAGGTATACAAATGATCATTATGAAGGTACCTTTGTTGATGAGGTGTGTCCCCTATTGATATAGTTGTACATATATTTTATTTCTTGGTTCAAGTAAAAAGTTATTGACTGGGTGTGGTGGCTCATACCTGTAATCCCAGAACTTTAGGAGACCAGGGCAGGAGGACTCTTTGAACTCAGGAGTTTGAGACCTGCCTGGGCAACATAGTGAGACTTTTTCTTTATAAAAACTGAAAAAAAAAAATAGCCTAGTGTGGTGGTACACACCTGTAGTCCCAACTATTTGGGAGACTGAGGTGGAAGGATTGCCTGCCTGAGCCCGGGAGGTCAAGGTTGCAGTAAGCTGTGATCATGCCACTGTACCTCATCCTGGAGTTTAAGACCCAGAGTAAAAAAAAAAAAAATAGAATTATTGAATAGAATGGACACTAAGATGACTCCATATAGACACAGTTTATGACAAATGTAAGGTCTTAATCTAAGATTTTGACCATTACTATGCTAACCCTATGTTGGTGACTAAAAGGCTCTATAGCAAGACTGACTATGATATGCCAGGACAGTCTTGGGAATATGATCCAGATCATTGGTTCTGGGTGCTAACATTTGACAATGATTTTTTTGGTGGAACATCTGTGACCTTGCAATCATGAATTGCCTTGAAATTTCTTTTCAAGGGAAGGAGCACATGAGAGGGAGGGTGAACAAAATATTTTGTTTACAGTTTGCTATAAAGATGATTTAATACAATTTAATATTAAACAGCTCTGGAGGCCTAAAATTTATCTCACTTGGTTTTAATTGGCGTTTCTCTCTGACACATGGTGTGAATCAACTGTCCTTCCAACTTGAAAGAGCAGGGAGTTCACTGACGCAACTCCTTTGTTCTGGGAATTGTTTCCATTGTGCCTTCAAAAGGGAGGGACGTTAAAAGCTTTGGCTCAGGGCAAGTTCTCTCCAAGTTGGACACAGTTGGGGGCCTGAACATTGGCATAAGGAAGTGAAGTTGGTGACTTTTTTTAAAGGCTGAACATTAACATTTTCAAGTCTCCAATTGACTTTATGTGATTAATAATCCCTCCTTCTCCTCAAAATCTCTGTTTTATACGTTGGTGCTTTCCAGGGTTCTCTTTAGATTCTAGAGTTGCTTGGGTTTCTGCCCTTCCCCACGGTGAATTTTCTTTTGTGGAAATCTTGTCATACCTACTTAATAAAGGGAAACATGGAAATGGAACACGAATGACAAAATCATTGTCCCAAAAGGTCTCCAAAGACTGAAAAAATGGACTTTTCTCATAATAGATATTAAATTATAGACTCAGAATATCGACTACTGCATATAGCAATATATAAGAATAAATTAAATGATTTTCTGTGACTCTGAGCTTGATATATAGCATGATATGACTGTCAAAACTGCATAAGCATTTTGGTAGGCTGTTTTGTAAGTTAAGTGACAAGGTTAAAGGAAATGGCCCTTGTTTTCCTACTTGACCGTGCTTGATTTTGAAATGGCTAATATATGTAGAATGCATTCTGTGTGCCAGGCACTGTTCCAAATGCTTTACTTTATCCCATTTAATCCTCATAGAACAACTATATGGTTGCTGTTATCTGCATTTTGTTGATGTGGAAATTGGAAGTTCAGAGAAGCTTAATAACTTGCCCAAGGTCACACAACTGCTAAGTAGCAGATACAAGACTTGATTCCTGGGAAGTCTGGCTTTGAAGTTTGTGTTCATGACCACTGTGCTACACTGCCTGTTCTGTTACACTTTAATAAGAGGAGTGACTCTGGAACATGTCCAGAGGGTAAAAACCAGAATTGAGAGGCTGCTTATATGCAGAAGAGTTGAATAATTTGAGATTGTTTAGTCTGCAGAAGGGAAGGAAAGGATCAAGAATTTGTTCTCTATGGTCCTCTGAGGGTAAGAATAAGATAAATGGTGAAAATTATAGAAAGACAAGTGTTAGTTTTGTGTAAGAACTTTACAAGAGATGTTGAAATGGGACTGGCTGCCTTATAGTGAATTTCCTTTTACTAGAGATGTTTCAGCACAACCCGGACTAGTATTTGATGGAGATATCTGGAAAAATTTTTGTATCTGTGAAATTGAACTGGATCATCCCTGAGGTTCCTTTTTTCCCTGTACGCTTCTGAGTAAAAGAGAGATTGTTAAAATGGGCTAAACTATACTGACCTCAAACAAATGCTTCTATGAAAAAGTGATGCAATATTGATTCCTAATGGAAACATGGGACCCGTGGTGTGAGAGGTGGCGAACCAGATTAATTTTTGTTCTAAAACATGAAGTTTTTTTTGTAAATACCTTTATGATGTCTTTAAGGAGTTTTTTTGCATATTATGTTGATGGACTAGTAAGCAAATGAAGTGGCCTACTTTTCTAGTCACAGATCAAGTTACTTAGTAATAGATCAGAGCTTCCATCATAATATATATATTTAAATAAAATAGCCATTGAAGTTACTCTCTTCTCCCTCTAGTTGGAGGGAAAATAAAAGAACATTAGTTGATGGACTCTATAGTTGTAGTGGAAGGGATCTAGGAAACTGCTACATCAATTCTCAAACCAAAAATGACAGGATATCAAACATATGTACGTTTTAAAACCATTTTGAGATCATGATCAATACCAAGAGGAGGTTATAATAAGGAAAAAGATACTGAGCTTTTACAGTTCTGACTAATGGTGATTGTTTCTTGGGTTTGTGGGGGACAGTTTGTAAGAAGAAATTCTCATTTCATTTGTCAACCTTAAAAGAAGCTCAGAGAGATAGGCTTTCCAGACCAAATTTATTTGGGAATGAGGTGGGCATGAAAATAGAGGAAAAGTGGGACAAAGGGGAGTTTTTAAAGACAGATACAAGTTCATGCAAACTGCTTTGAAGCAAACCTCCTTGGTCTCAGGAACTCATTGTAGGAGCTGGCTTTAATTCATTAGGAAGATAACTGTTGCTAGGCAACTGTCCTGGTCCCAGTGTCTTATCTGAAATACTGCAGGCCAGAGAAAATTCCCTTGATAAGCTCTATTTGCTCTGTTTACAGGTTACTAGCAAGATGTGCAGGTAGTTCAGGAATGCAAGTGGGAGAGCTTCTTCTTTATGACCTTTCCTGGCTCCATTTTGGCTAGGGTTTTGACATAAGTGACTCCATTTTGTTATTGTTTACTCCCACCTTATTTTTTTTAACATTTATTTTTATGTTAGATAATTGTTTATAATTAGACTTACAGTTACCCTGAAGTGTTTGTTCTTTGTTTGGTTTTCATTTCAATTAATATTTTATTGAGTATCTACTATGAACCAGTCACTATTTTAGACCCTTTAAAATGCATTTTCTTTTTTCAATGATTAAAGCAGTACATGTTTATTTGAATAAAATATAAAGTAATAGATAAATAGGAAGAAAAAGGTCAAAATTGTATCATCTAAACATTGCCATTTGTAATACTTTGCTGTTTTTCTCTCTGTCTTAATTTTTTTTCTGGAGATGTGAATTAAAATAGTTGGACATATTTACCTTCATATTGAATCTGTGTATGGTTTTACATCCTGTTTTTTCACCTCACTTTTCCTCTTGCTCTCCTCTTCCTCTTCCTCATCTTTCTTTTCCTGCCCTTCATTCTTTTTCTTTCATTTTATTATTCTTGCTATGATTGTGGCAACCTGGGAAAAGTCAATGTTTCTTTGTACAGGCATTGTTAGAAAGGTTGCTTCGTTTGCAAAATGATAATGATAACTACTCCAGTAGAATTATTTTTGAGGATTAAGTGAGTTGATGTATATAAAATGTTTAACAAAGGACTTGACAAATTGTTTTTATTTTAAAGTAGAATTTATTGAGAAGACAGAAAAGTTCCCACAACAGGAGGGGACCCAAGGGGGTTGCCTAACACATTTAAAAAATGCTTCCTTTTATTATTACTTTATTATTTTGGGTTGAATTTATTCTTTGATGGCTTGAGTGATATTGGTATAGTAAGATTGCCTAGATTAAATTGTTGGGTTGTTAAATGATTGGTATCTATTCTATTTTGCTGTGATATTCATGTGGGTTGGTACTATAAGTAACTTTTTTTCCTAATGTTCTTGAGCTGCCCTTACAGACTCAGACTTACACAGTAGAACTTTTTCAGAACCATGATCAGGTCTAAATCATCCTAGCTCTCACACATAGTGTGTGGAAGAATTTCCCTACACACCCCCGTGATAACCATTTAATAGAACACTTAATCCAGTCCAAAATAAAATCATGAAAAATTGCTAAATAACAGGACATTTAGCATTGCACTTTGTTTAGTTCTCTATGACTGTACATTACAGTGTCTAGGCTTGGCATGGGACTGATGTTTATGATTATGATACAAAGTTCTTGGTTACTTTTATACTTTACCAAATGTATATGTATATCTCTTTAACAGACTCCACCCTGCCCTCCCCCTTAAAAAACAAAACAAAACAAACAAACAAAAAAAACTTTGCTGACGTTAGCCTAAGTTGGCCAAAAAATTAAAAAAAATAAAAATAAAAAAGACTGCCAACAATTTTTTTCTCTCCTTTGAGAGTTAACTTTGTAATTTGGAGCAGGTAACCATGAAGTTTGGGAACTATCTAACTGTTTCCATTGTTGCAGTCTGATTGTCCATGGTTTAATCATCAGTAGTTAAGAGGGAAAGAAAAAAAGCTGCAGGCTCATAGTACCATAACAGTTGCCACCTGGAAGCAATTTTTTCTAAAAGCCCTTAGGGACTGCTGTCACCTTCCCCCTTCTATTGCCAACGAGGGCCAGAAAAATCAGTTCTCTTTAGAGCCAGGTCTTGTTGCAGTTTAATCATCTTCCTTCTCGCTAGCTTCCAGAGAAAGTTAGAGTAGAGCTAGGGAAATAACAAATTATTGCCAGACGCTGTTCCTACAGTAGATTTCCTTTAGCTTTCTAAGTTCCTTCTTTTATTTTTCTGTTTCCTTCTTTTTCCATTTTAACATGTTAGCTGAAGAGCAAATTATTTGCACTGTTAAAACTTGAATTTACTTTTTGTTAAGAACGTTTATTATTTAACTCTAGTGCTTGTCTTTGGAGAAAGTTTAAATGTTGAAACGTTTTTGGGCACTGCTTTGTCCTTTGTGACTTTATAATGCCTTCTCTGTGGGATACAGGCATTGTTCCAGGTGTAAACTCTCAAGGAATTCCTGATCCTGTAGGGGAGATAGACGTGTAAATAAATCATTACTGTATAGAGTGCTCAATGGAGTACCCTTTCAGAAATATGAACAAATAAACATTTCAAAGCAAAAGGATATTAACTCTGCCTTCCCCCAGTGAATGTCATTAGTGGTGGTACCCATTCATTTCTAGGCCCATTATACTAATGTAATTTCAGGATAATACTAGGCATTTGTTCAAGAACTTTAAGACAAAACAAGATGATAGTTCTTCTGGTGAAATTTACCTCAAACCACCCATGGTTTCTTAGGTTCAAGGCCAGTTCAAATTTGTGCAGTGTCAAAGTGAGAGCTAGTTAGTAAATGATTATCCCATGTCTGTTAAGGAGTAATTCTTATTGTATATCTGTACACTGAACTCCTTAAAAAAAATAGAGCTAGGTGCTTCAACAGATTTTGTTCCATCATTTCTAAAAATAGATTTTTAAATACATTTCTTAAAAAACTAGACTATTACATGCTGCAACAACAAAAAATTTTTTTTTGAGTCAGAGTCTCACTCCATTGCCCAAGCTGGAGTACAGTGGCATACACACAGCCACCTTAGCGTCAACCTGCTGGGCTCTGGCGATCCTTCTGCTTCAGCCTTCCAAGTAGCTGGAACTACAGGTGCGTGCCACCATGCCTGGCTAATTTTTGATTTATTGTAGAGGTGAGGTCTCGCCAAGTTGCCCAGGCAGGTCTGAATTCAATTTTTGACATGCACAGTTTGAGATTTCTTTAATGATGAATGGTGGCTGGGTATTTATAGGAATTGATAAAGATGCCCTGGTGTTATTGATTTGGAAGCCTAGTTGTTTAATAGTGAAAATTGAGGTATGAATGAACTTTCCAAGCTGTGTATATGAAGGGTGAAAGGAAGTAAAGGCCAAACAGGTATTGGAGGACAGAGGGAAGAAAAATTATTGAAGGAGACAGAGAAGGGGGAGAACTAAGAAGGAGTGTACTAAAAGCCTTAGGAGTAGAGATTCTAAAAAGAGGGAGTGGTGGCACATATAAGAGAGGAGTCAAGTAAATGATGAACTTAAAAGTGACTGATTTGACAATGAGTAGGCTTTTATCGATTTTAGCAATAATAGGTTCATTGAGGATAATGTAAGAAAACTGGTCATACTGAGTTGAAGAGCAAGTCCAATTTGCGGAAATGGAGGCAGTTAGTATAGAGTGTTTTTTAAAGATCTTAGCTGAAAAAGGGGAGGGATGGAGGTGGGGGGGGGGAGAGAGAGAGAGAGAGAGAGAGAGAAAGGGAGAGAAGGGGAAAAAGGATCCCAGTAGGAAATTTATCAGAAGAGAAAATTTTTTTGAGCACTTTTTTCTCTTTAAAATAAGGGTTGTATTTTGTTAAGAGAAAGAAGTCGAGATTTTTAGAAAATAGGATTAATTTTACATTGACGTGGGATGTCTATTTTATAGAGTTTTGAAGGAACAAATATAAGGCTAGATAGAGATCTAGATAGACTTGTGTATTGGAATGCAAGAAGTTAAGAAGATTTGTGCCTAATAAGTTTGAATTTTCTTTGTGAGATAGGGGGCAAAGTCATTTGCTGTGAAAGAAAGTTGTAGGCTTTGAGATGGGATCTTACAGAGAATGTTGACGGTTTGGAATAGAAGCTGTATGTAATGGAAGAATGAGCTGATTAAGACGCACACCAAAGGTTTGAATGGTGTTAAGGGTTCATATATTTGTGTTATTAGCTCCATCATGGCTAGGTTCTATGTGAAGAGAAGCGATAAATTGGCAGCCAGGTCTAAATGTCTGATAGATGTAGCTAAACAGAGAGCTATCATTTTTTTTTTTTTTGAGTTGGAGTCTCACTCCATCGCCCAGGCTGTAGTGCAGTGGCACACTCATGGCCACCCCAGCGTTGACCTACTGGGCTCTGGCGATGCTTCCGCCTCAGCCTTCCAAGTAGCCAGAACTACTGGCATGTGCTACCATGCCTGGCTAGTTTTTGATTTATTGTGGAGATGAGGTCTCGCCAAGTTGCCCAGGCTGGTCTCGAACCCACAGGCTGAGGCAATCCACTCCGCCTCGCCCTCCCAAAGTGCTGGGATTACAGGCTGAGTCACCGAACCCGGCCTCATTTTTCTTTAAACATATTATACGTATTAATTTTTAAGCTCTTGCCAGTCTGATTCTGCTCTTTGTGCTTCTTCTCGTTTTTGTTTTTATGCTTTGTTTCCTTGTGTGTTTTAGGATTTTTAATACTTAAGTTCCCGCTCAAAGGAATATTATTTGTGAGAATTCTTAGAACTATGGGCTATAAAGTATGTTTCCTCAGAGAAGATTTGCCTTTTCTTCAATCAGTTAAATGGGGGTCCTAACAACCAGTCTGGGACTGCTTTTAAGAGAAATTCTCAGTTTGAGATTTCTCAGACCACATGGATAATATTAATAGTATGAATATGGGCCTTCCTTCTGTGAGAAGGCTGGCTTGTGATTTCAAATTATCATGGAACTTTCCCCTCTGCCATGCAGAGCCAATACCAAATAGGCAGACACATTTCCTTGCAGTCTTCCTTTATGGGAAAGTGTCTTTCTACTGTATCTTTCACTAAGGATGTAGCCATTGGGTATCTTGGCTTTGTTCATTTGGAGGCCTTTGGTTGACTTCCTACCTTGTGTGGGCCATAGGCTTTGTCTTTTTTTCTGTATATGGCTATAGAGTGGAAGCATTAGGTTAGAGGTGATTGACAGAATCTGAATTCCTGTTTCTCTCTCTTTCTTTTTTAATCTTAGAGATTTTCCTTATTTTCTTTTCTACTTAGTCATGTACTGAAGAAGATTTAGTAATAATCCTTCGTTTTTAGGAGTTTGATAGTAGAAAGGTTATTTTACAGTATATCTAATCTTTCATATTGTTCATAGAACTTCATTCTGGTTTGCCTACTTTGCTCTCCATCACTTTTTAGGGTGGAAACTATTTTTAGGATGTTGATATTAAGTTGATATTAAGTGAACTGGTAGCTTCATTTAACGTCGGCATTGCATGTTTAAGTCTTAAAGTTGACATACTGTATTCCATGCGGTGAAACCAGAGCTACTCTGCCAAGTGTATTATAATCCTGTATAACCAACTAGATTATTACTATGCTTTTGGCAGGTTCCCAGGTATTCAATGGGTATCACCAGGTTGTAGAATTATTCTTTTATATCTTGACAGCAACATTCATGGTCCAATTTTTACCTGTGAGATTTCATGACCACTGCTGGAATAAATCTTTCTGCACTTAACACAAATTGATACAAAGGACAAAATGAAGCCACTAACATATCCTGTTGTGCTTTTGTATCTTCAGTTACTGATGGTGATTAATTGTTCTAACAGTGTGAGATTATCATGGTAGTAGTTATGGCAGTCTCTATATGCTTAATTTGGAGTTTTCTTGCTTTTGTTAGTTTATTTCCTAATAGTCTGTTGTTGATTTGCCTGATGTTTTGTGACAACTTCCCTTCTCCACTTTCTTGTGGTATTTAACCAAAACCAGGTTTTTAGTAGGCCCTTTGGAAGGTGCCATTTGAAATGGCTCCACCCTGTTTTTATCCCTCTGAAAATAGCTATCACTGGGGTTCCCTTTCTGCCTTGAGGGAGATCTCCATCACTACATTCTTTTAGTGCATGGGCCATCTTAGTAAAGCCAGTTGGATGTCTTGGTTTCTTCAAGGGTAGAAAAAGGATTTGAATACTTTTGAACTCCTATGGCAGTGCAAATAATTTGGATATGTGTTCAGCTTAGAATTCATTAACTAGCATATGCTTTCTCTGTCATTGATGATGATATACATCGATCTATTTTGTCCTTTTGTACCCAGAGCATTCAAATTACAATACTAAGGTCTGAATTAAATTGATAAACAAACTGAAGTAAGGAGAAGGAACTTTAAACTCCTTTTGACCTCCTGCAGTTTCTCTTTGAACATCATGATGAAGTCTGTTTTTCCATTTTATTTTTAACTTTTGGAATAAACAAAAATACTAATGATGCTTTTATGGAGCTTAATGAGAAGAAAATGTTTGAGGACTAAACTATGACAGAAGTTGAAAAACATATATATGAAAAAGAGAAGACCAGAATAAACTCTGGAATTTTTTCTTGGATTAATAAAAAAACGAAAAACAAAATTTTCAGTCCTTTGTGTCCTGAAGTTCTCCGTGGTTCTGAAGACATCTGAACAGATATGCTTTGTATGATGTGATACTCTTTTGCATTCACCTTTGAAACAATCAGAAACCCACATTAGTCTCCTAGTCTTCCTTCTCTTTCTCGATCTTCTTCATATATGGAGGACTTTCTCTTTGCCAGGCTCTGTGCTAGGAGGTGGAGATAAAATGGGTAAGACACAGTCTCTGCCTACAAGGATATTCACATTGTAGTATGGGAAGATTGGCAAGTGAATGAACATCCATAATGTAGATTAACAAATTCTTTGAAGGAGGAGCGCATAACAGAGTCTATGTGATTAGGGAAAGTTTACCAGAAGAAATAAGGTACAAGCTAAGATTTGGGAGAGCGAATGGGAATTCCTCTTAACTAAACTGGAATCAAAAGAAGAAGAACAGTTTAGGTCCAGGGAATAGCATTTCTTAGCATTGTGTAGATTCTTGATTTGCCTGCCACCTTTAAAGATTGAGCATTGTTGTATCATTTAGGATACTTTCTTTTGTAAGTAGTAGAATGTGAAGAGAAAGTGGCTTAAACAATTGGAAATTTATTAAATTGTATAACATGCCATCTGGAGATAAGACTGTTTCAGGGTTGCTTCACCATTAAAGACCCAGTTATTTTTCATTGTCTCCCTTTGTCATCCTCAGATTATTGACAATATCTTCTCACATCTCAGGGTAGTTATTGCTTCCCCAAGCTTTGTGCTTTCATAGGACAATGTCCAAAGTAGGAAGATAAGTTTCTTTTCCTGCATCCTTCAGGAAAGAAAGCCTTTTTTTGGATCCTCTCTGCCAGATTTCTCTTTACTTACCATTGGTGAGAATGTGTTTCATGCCCTTGTGTTCATTGGTCATTGATAAGGGGAATGGAATTACCATGATTGGTTTGTAGACAAATTAGTATTTACCCTTTGTGGTAGGATGGGAAGGTGAAATACCAGAATAAATTGGAACTCTTCTAATAGGAAGAAGGGAATAGTTGTGTAGGCTGACTCATCTTGAAGCAGAAGTTTCTTTCTCTCTGTGTCTCTCTCTCTCTCTCTCTCTCTCTTTGAAACCACTTAACTTTGTGTCAGGCTTCATATTGTGTTAGCTTTTTCTAATTGTGTTTTCTTTGGGAGTCAGACCTAGCTGTATGTGTAATAAGCAATTTAATTTTTATTAAGGCATTTAACTTCTCTTGGCCTCAGTTTCCTTGAGTGCACAAAGAGAGCTTTGTATTCCAAATCTAAGACCTCTTTCAACTAACATGTTGGAGGTCTATGTGATTTGCTCACTTTCCTTGCAGACTGATGAACCAGAGAGGATACTTTCTAGCAGTGTGAACTTGACAAATTACTTCATCTTCCTGTGTGTCAGGTTTCTCATTTATAAAATGGGAATAATGTCTAGTTTACAAGGTTCGGGGGGTTTAAATGAATTAGCATAATGCTCATAACATTTCATACTCCCCCTCCCATTTGACAAGCACATTTGAGCTAATGTAGGCTCCCAGCAAGTGATGCAATTCTGTAGTTGCTCGGTGAGGGGGAATAGTGAATATTTGTTGAATAGAATTCCTCAAGCACAATTTTATAAATTAAAATATCTCTCTTGATCTGCACATGAAATCTAGATGGGAGAAGGATATAGTACCATTGTGGTGTTTAGAAGTAGTTTATTTGGGGGGGTTTGAAAATCAGATTCTACAGGACAGGATTTATTTTGTTGTCAAATTTAGGCTATAAGAAGTTATTATTAATTTCCAAGCATTTCTTCTTGTTTGTCTTTTACTAAGTACTAGAATATTCTTGAGATTAATACAAATAATTAAACAAGTGGTGCAATTTATTTCATACATTATCTTGTTTAACTGTGACACACCTGTTTGCTCTCAGAATGTAATGGAAACTTAAACATTAGAGTGTTCTTACATATAATTTAATAATAGTTATGTAGGTCTTTGACCAGCAGTTTTTAAGCAGTTCCATTTACTTGGCCACATCGTTTCAAGGAGTGTTAGAATGAACCACCACTAGATGGCAGTCTTTCTCTAAGTAAAATTGTTAAATGAGCAGTCAAAACAGCTATACTTTGTTCAACTGCAAAGTTGACTGTCAATATTAGGTTTACTCAGAAGATCTCTGACCTTTCCATAGTTTGTCTTGTTTACTTTTGTTTTTAACTTTTTATATCTGTTAGATATGTTGGTTAGCAAGAAATTATACTGAGATATGCTTGGAATGCTGATGCAGGTAAACCATTAGGTAGTAATAAGTCCATAATTGCCTTTTCCTTTGGTAGCCAGCTTGAAACAAAATCTTTATATCGGTGATCATGTCTTCGATAACCAGATGGAAACTATGGGAAACCTTTCTCTTAAAAATACATGTGTGTTCATCTGTCTATATGCCCAAATTCACATAGGGGCTGGAAATCATGGAGTTACTGAAGCATACCCATGGAACACAAGTTTGTTAAGTAGTCTACATCCTCTGCTTTAGATATGTGTATTTTACATTTTATTCTAACTTAAAAGATTTAAAAAATACTCTTGGGGTCCATTGCAAACCTTCCGTGTTATTCAACATTATAATGAAAGAGAATATTAGAATTATAAAAGTCCTAGGTTAGGAGTAACAGGTGGGGTTAGTGATAAGGAGATAGAAACTTCATTAACTTGTTTTGAACTATTTCCTGATATACCCTCTTCTGAAGTGTGATCTTTACATTATTGACTGGATTTGAAAGTAGAGGTGAATTATAAAACTTAAAGCTAAGCTAATACTTCAGATAGTTGTGAATGATTGCTTCCTCTATTCTAAATGGGAAAACTGGGGGTCAGAGAGATGAACTGAATTGGCTAAACACTCATGGCTAGCTAATCACAGTGCTAAGACCAAGGCCACACAGTCAGGCAGCTAAAATCCACATTTCCTTTCTTTGCATTTTGATTTCTTTCTTTTTTTCTTTTTTTTTTTTTTTAAGCTGGAAGTTCAGGTAGCTTAGGGAGGCATTTTAATATAAGTTCTGAATTTCTTAACTTTGGAATTTTCTTCTCCCTAAGGTTGTGTTTTGTGATTTTAATGTAGATCTTTGGAGA
Source organism: Tarsius wallacei (assembly GCA_963574415.1). Lineage (NCBI taxonomy): Eukaryota > Metazoa > Chordata > Mammalia > Primates > Tarsiidae > Tarsius > Tarsius wallacei. The sequence goes on along the minus strand of CAUYQG010270250.1, from coordinate 2,471 downwards.
GAAAAAAATAAAAAGTTTCACCTAGTAGACAGAGCTAGATTTGCTACCTAATGAAAGTATTACTGAGTCAGGATGTACTGAATTTAAAACCAAGAGGTTATCTAATATTAAGCAGTGTGTCATTTAGATTGAGATGTTTTTAGTGATTCTTCCCACTCTCCAAATGTCAAGGAATATGGGTGTCTTTACATGGAAACCTTTTCTTTTCCTTTAAAAGGGGGAAAAGTTAAGCTTATTTGAAACTAGTTGAAATGTCAATGCAAAATTCTATTTTGTGTGTTCCAAATAGCTTTTCAGACAAGTGATTAATTCTAAAGTTTTCTTACTCGTCAAAGCAGGGATTGTTTATGCTTCATTTCAAAGGAAGGAGAATGAATCTGGATTACTCTGTTCAAAGTCTTAAAAAAGTTTGTTGTTGTTTTTTTGAGTCGAGTTCTGACTTTGCCATCCAACCTGTAGTGCTGGGGCACCATCATGTCTCCCTGCAGCCTCGACCTCCTGGGCTCAGGCGATCCTTCATTCTTCCTCAGCCTCCCGAATACCTGGTACTACAGACTTGCCACTACGCCCAGCTAATTTTTCATTTTTTGTAGAGATGGGGTCTCGCTATATTGCCCAGGCTGGTCTTGAACTCCTGGGCTCAGGTGATCCTCTTGTCTTGGCCTGTCAAAGTGATTGGATTATAGGTGTGAGCCATGGCACCTGACCCAGAGTCTTCACTGGAAGCCAAACACATACAGTCATATGCCACTTATGGCAAGGATACGTTCTGAGAATTGTGTCGTTACACAGTTTCCTTGTTGTGTGAATACTGTAGTGTGTACTTACATAAACCTAGATGGTATATGCCCTAGCATACACCTAGGCTATATGGTATAGCCTAATGCTCCTAGGCTACAAACCTGTGTCATGTTGCTATATTGAATACTGTAGGTTACTGTGACACAATGCTCAGTAACTGTGTATCTAAACATAGAGAAGGTGATGTGTTACACTGCAACAACATTACACTGGCTGGGATTTCACTAGGCAACAGGAAATTTTCAACTCCATTATAATCTTTTTGGTCCACCATCGTATATGTGTTCAGGTGTTGACTGAAATGTTGTCATGTACTGCATGTCTGTATATGTTTTGTCTGTGTGGTTCCTGCTGAGTTTTGGACAGTGGAACTGATCTGCTGAGGGGAATGTGCTTTCTGATCCACAGAATTAGGGTAGTGATCTCTGGTACTCACAAATGATTATAGAAACAGTAAATGTTGGCAGTGAGCAAATGTGTATTTGTTGAACAAATGTCAGAGATCAAAGAAGTCTTAGAGGTTGTGTTAGTCATTCTTTAGTCAATGAATGTTTACTTATTGCCTACTACCTGTCTAACACTGTTTTAGAGGTACAGTGGTGAATATGGCAGACAAAATTGTTGCCCTTGAGCTTCATGATCTAGTTGGGTTGTAGGGAGAATTAGGCAATAAACCTTGGATGATGAAGAGGAAGAGACTTTAAAAATACACAGAGGATGAGCATTACTAGCATAAGAACAGCAAAAAAAAAATTTTTGTGTGTGTGGCAATGAAGAGGCTAAAAAAAAGAGTGTAGTTGGAGCATGGAGGATGGAAAGGGACTGACTGAGGCGGGAACTAGAGAGAGGAGAGAAATGAGGCTAGAGAGGTAATCAGAGACTGTCGAGGGCCTTATAGGCCACGATAAAGATTCAAGAGTTTTGTTCTTTTTGTAAAGGGAAGCCATTGAAGGGATTAAAGCAGGGTAACATTAAAGCAGGGTAACATTGCTTTAAAAAGATCATTTTAATTGCTTTATGGAGTATTGGTATTGTGGCAGGTGATAAAGAAGATGGCAAGTGCAGAATGGAGACTGTTAGGAGGCTGTTGTATTGGTGCAGTGTGGTAATGGTACAGATTTGGACTCAAGTTTTACTGGAAGTGGTGACATATGGTCAATTTTAAGACATGTTCTGGAGGTTGTCAAGACTTATTAATGGATTAGACGGGGTGTGTGTTGGAAAGAGACAAATCTGAAGTAATTCCTGGAGTTTGGACTTGGGCACCTGGATAGTGCCATTCACTCTGACGTGGTGGGTGGGTGGTTAGAAATTTGGGTACAGGTTTGGGAGTGGAGATGGATTGGTAATAAGGGTTTTTTTCCCATTAAATTTGGGATGGTTTTTAAAAATCTAAATGGAGTTGTTAAATGGTGGCCGGATATTTGAATTTAGTGCTCGGGGAAGTGCTCTGAGTTGTAGGTACAGATTAGGAAATCAGCCCTATATAGATGGTATTTTATTTTATTTTATTTTATTTATTTTTTTTATAATCAATATTTTTTATTATGATATTGTGGGGTACAGTTAAGGGTTAGGTATACAAATATGCTTCGTTCAGGCACCCTTGTTGATAAGAGGTGTCTCCCCGTCCCCAGACAGATATTGACTACCGTTAATCCCATCTCCCT
>CAUYQG010270230.1:0-17864 GCA_963574415.1 Tarsius wallacei | reverse complement strand
GTAGTTCCAGCTACTTGGAAGGCTGAGGCGGAAGGATCGCCGGAGCCCGGCAGGTCGAGGCTGCGGTGGCCGGGAGCGGCCACTGCACTCCAGTCTGGGCGACAGAGTGAGACGCCAACTCAAAAAAAAAAAAAAAAAAAGTTCTCCTCTGGTTGCCGCTCTTTCCTCAGGGAAGTGAACAGCACAGTCAGGCACCAGAAGGAAGAAGGCAGGGTAGTGTTGGAAGTTCAGGAGGGAAAAGGTAAGAGGTAGCTGTGCTGGGGAGTGGGAGCAGGAATGGATGAGAGAAATGCACTATGCTTTGGGGCAACACTAAGGTCCCAGAAAGCCTTATTAATCCACCTCAGCTATAGGACAAACACCAGCCCCCATCACTGATGCCCCATCTGCTCAGTAGTTCCTTGGCCTCACTCAGCATTCTATTGCATTGGACACTTGACCCAGCACCTTATTAACCTTATTATATGAATTGACACTTTGATAATTAGATAAGATAGTGGTTAAGAACACAGTCTCAGAAATCAGAGTCCTGGGTTTGAATACCAGCTTCACCACTTTTTTTTTTTTTTTTTTTTAGTTGAGATCTCACTCTGTCACCCAGGCTGGAGTACAGTGGCACGATCATGGCTCACAGCAGCTTCGACCTTCTGGGCTCAGGAGATCTCTCTGCCTTAGCCTCCCAAGTAGCTGGGACTACAGGCATGTGCCACCACATCCAGCTAATTTTTTTAAATTTCTGTAGAGATGAGGTCTCACTATGTTGCCTAGGCTGGTCTTGAACTCCTGGACTCAAGCAATCCTTCTGCCTCAACCTCCCAAAGTGCTGGGACTATAGGCATGAGCCACTGCCACCTGGCATTTTCACCATTTTTTGGTTGGTTGACCTTGGGCAAGTTGCTTATCTGCTCTGTGCTTCTGTTTTCTTATCTGTAAAATGGAAATAATAGATATGGTTATTGTAATTAGATGGCATAATCCACAAAATGCAATGCTATGTAAAAGTCTCAAAACAAAACAGAATCAAAGCATTAAGTATGCTGACATTTACACATTGGGTTGTATATATATGAAATGCTCACAAATTTCTAGGAAACTTGTGGCAAGCTTGTAACTTTTACATAGGGTATAAAAGACTAAAACAATGCTTAAAGTGGAAGCAAGGGGCTTTAATTTGCCAAGAAATGTTGTAGCTGTAGTACCCTTAAGAGTCAAGATTTACAAGAATTAACCAGAGGAAATAAACAGATGAGGAGCTGGAATTAGCTTGAGGAACATGATGAGGAATCATGGAGAATTCATGTATCTATACATAAAAATAATATCACCTTCCTCAACCTTTCAACCTTTTTCAGCCTATCACTACTACTTCCACCTTTGGTGTCAGTCTCTGATTTTAACAAGATTTTATCTTAGGATGAATGGTGTAAATTCTACCTGTCCCTGACTAACTCTCATTGAAATATAAAGAGACAGATGATCAAGACTCTGCTTTTGGGAGGCCAAGGTAAGAGGATTGTCTGAGCTCAGGGGTTCGAGACCATCCTGGGCAACTTGGCGAGACCTCGTCTCTACACTAAATCAAAAATTAGCCAGGCGTGGTGGCATTTATAGTTTCAGCTACTTGGAAGGCTGAGGCGGAAGGATGGCCTGAGCCCAGCAGGTCGAGGCTACAGTAGCCGTGAGCGTGCCACTGCACTCCAGCCTGGACGACAGAGTGAGACTGACTCAGAAAAAAAAAAAAAAAAAGAAACATGAACAAGGCATATGTTATCAGGGTCCAGGTTTATTAACCTTGGGTGCTGCTGGCTTGGTTTAATGTTTACAGCAGACTAAAAGGCCTCCCAATTGCATCCAGATTATACAGTAAGTTATTGAGTGGCCCCAGGAAGCAAGACCGCACTAAATCCCAAGGTAGGAGATTTGTACAAATGTCATTTAAAGCTGAGTTTCCCAGCTTAGCAGTGCAGACATAAAAATGCCGTATCTAGGTGTGATTCAGATAAAACTTTTGAGAAAGTGCACAGTGAATGGCAGGAAGCAAAACAACAGCGGGAGGGGCAACCTGGGCCAGTGTGGCACAAGATCAAACAGGAAAACAGGATGCGCTGAGGCCAGAAGGCGTGAGTCAGAAAGAGAGGAGGATATTTGCTTGTGAGCATTGCAGGCACGGACTTTGTTGCATCCCAATTCTGTGTCTGCAAGCTGCAAAGATAGAGAAAGTTCTCACACTGCTCCATCTACAGAGATCTTGTGTGGGACTTGGTGACAAGAGGCCCAAACCCAAGATTCATATAGTCTGGTTTGGAAAATATTCTGATTGAACAAGTGGCTCATAAACTGCTCTAGGAAACAGAACCAAATGCTTTAGAAATGGATGCTCAACTTGTACTGGCATGCTCAACTTGTACTTTTTTTGCACTAGCATTTAAATTATACTTTTTAGGGAGGAAGAGATGAAAATAATGAGGAAGGCATATTTAAGAAGTTAGTCGACCGGGCTTGGTGGCTCAGCCTGTAATCCCAGCACTTTGGGAGGCTGAGGCCAGTGGATTGCCTGAGCCCGTGGGTTCAAGACCAGCCCGGACAACTTGGCAAGACCGCATCTCTACAATAAATAAAAAATTTGCCAGGCGTGGTAGCGCATGCCTGTAGTTCCTACAACTTGGAAGACTGAGACAGAAGGATCCCCAGAGCCCAGAGGGTCGATGCTGGCTGAGGTGGCTATGAATGTACCACTGCATTCCAACCTGGGCAACAGAGAGAGACTCCAACTCAAAATAAATAAATAAAAGAAGTTAGTCTTTCTTCCTTCACCCTCTGAGTCTTTCTAGATGCAACTAGTAGGTAAGCATTTCTAGCCATTCTTCCAGAATTGTCTACACCTAGGTAAGCATTTATTAAAGCTATACAGTGGAGATCTGTTTTGTCACTTGACATTTTTGCTTAATAATATATCTTGGCTATTTTGCCATATCATTATGTACAGACTTATTTCATTCTTGTAATTCTTGGTTATTAGTCCACTGACTGGTACATGTTGCATTTATTTAACCAGTCTTGTATGAAAGGATGTTCATACTGTTTACAGTTTTGTTCAGCTTTGTATTCCTATTCAGGTAATGTTGTAACATATATCCTTACATATATTTCTTTGTGTACCTGTACATGTCTTGGAAGGGGCGCGGGATGGATCCCTTGGGATTAGGTTGAAGCAGCCCAGGTGGTTGGATAAGGCTCCACTGTTCCCAGGCACCACTGCGGCATCCCAGCATTCCTCCTAGCAGAGGGTTCTAAGTGGCACCTGCCAGGGACAGAGTCAGAGCTGCTGGTGAAGGGAGTGGGTCATGTGTTCAGTCTGACAAGTGAGACTGAACCGCAATGACTTCAGGAACCTCAGGGAATTCCCCCAGGAGAGCACAAGCCCCAGCATGGCCTTCCCTGGGGCTGCCAGCCCAGAATCAAGCCCTGGAACAGTCCGCTGAGGGTCAATTCATTAACCCTGGGAGGGATTGGTCCAGCTGGGAGTTTCCCTAACCTTGGACACTTTAGAAAACACTGAGAGTTAACTCCTGAGAGTCCAGGCTCCTTGCTGGTCTGGCCAGGAGTTCCAGGCCTTAGCACTGGGCCCAGAAGTAAGCAGACAGAGATGGAAGGGACAGCTGACAGTGAGTCTACCAAGAGTCTACTTACATTGTCCGTAGACCCAGAGTTTCTGGGTTATTCCCACATGCTTATTTTTCCAGGTAAATTTTGATGTAATTTGCCAGTATCTCACCGCTCCCCTTATCCTTTTGGTATTTGACTGAAATTGAGTTGGGAGAATTGACATTTTTACAACATTTGAGTCTTTCTAGCCAAAGCAAGGAATGTCTTTATTTAAGGGAACTGACTTTGTTGTTGTTGTTGTTGTTGTTGTTGTTGTTGTTGTTGCTGCCGCCCAGGCTGGAGTGCAGTGGCATGATCACGGCTCCCCAGCCCCCCTTTGCCTCCTGGCCTCAGGCCTTCCTTCCATCTCCTCCTCCTGAGTTGCTGGGGCTACAGATAAACACCACCATGCCTGGTTACTTTTTGTATTTTTTGTAGAAATGAGGTCTCACTTTGTTGCCCAGGTGGGTCTCGAACTCCTGGGCTCAAGCAATCATCTAACATCGGCCTCCCAAAGTCCTGGAATTCCAGACATGAACCACCACCCCTGGTCTGACTTTTTTTTTTTTAATTAGCTCTTGGATTTCAAGCCAAGCCAGTGGACAAAAACATTTGAAGAGGTTCCCTCTCTCCAAAGTCTTATCTACCAAAGGTGGGGCATGCCTGCAGCAGCAACCTTGCCTCCCACACACAACTGGCTCACTGTCACAACAAAACGCCACTGTGAAAGAACCAGGTCCCAGCTGTTAACTCCATCCTCTCAGGCATGAAGCAGGTTCCTCTGCCAAGCATTACTTAAGGAGCTGGAAGGGCTTGTTTAGGTAACTTGTAAACCTTGACAGAAGTATCTTGGTCACCTTTATGCACTCTTGAACTGTGGCATTTCTAGATATCCTGCTGCTAATGTTCCTCTTCTACAGCATTTTAAAACCAATTTTCAAGTGAGTGTCATAAAATCACTCTATGCAGGAAGTCAGCTCCATAATCTCCATGACATAAAAGTTAAAAGCGAGATGTGACCGGGAGCTGTGGCTCAAGCCTGTAATCCCAGCGCTTTGGAAGGCCGAGGCGAGAGAATTGTCTGAGTTCAGGGGTTCGAGACCAGCCTGGGCAATTTGATGAGACCTCATCTCTACAATATATCAAAAAATTAGCAGGGCATGGTAGCACGCACCTGTAGTTCCGGCTACTTGGAAGGCTGAGATGGAAGGATCTCCTGAGCCCAGCGGGTCGACGCTGGGATGGCCATGAGTATGCCACTGCACTCCAACATGGGCAACACAGTGAGACTCCAACTCAAAAAAAAAAAAAAAGCAAGATGTAAAATGCTGTTGGGATGCCCCAACATGCTTTTACACTGTTCTCATTTGCAAATTTCTTAGCAAATCATTAGAATATTAAAAATCCACACCAGGGAGCTGAACTGGAGAAATGCTTACCAGTTTTTGGGGATATGATTAGGTTCTGAGATCTGGGAGAATGCAGAAAAAACATTCAATCTATGCAGGGCTTGCTAGTTTCATAAGAATTTGCTTTCTGGGAAGTTTTCTGTGACCGTTTAAAACATCAAGACAAACACAAAATACACAAAACATTAGCCTGAGAACCTTACGTTGCTTTTTGATTTAATTTGGTATGTGATATATGATACAATAAGTTCTTTTTTTTTTCTTCTTTTGAGTCATGATCTCACTTTGTGCCCAGGCTGGAGTTCAGTGGCATGATCACAGTTCACTACAGCCTCAACCGCCTGGGCTCAGGCAATCCTTCCACCTCAGCTTCCTGAGTAGCTGGGACTACAGGCATGCACCATCACACCCAGTTAATTTTTAAATTTGTTTTGCAGAACTGAGGTGTCACTATGTTGCCGAGGCTAGTATTGAGCTCCTGGACTCAAGCGATCCTCCCACCTTGGCCTCCCAAAGTGCTGGGATTACAGGGGTGAGTCACACTGTGCCCGGACCAGAAGTTCTTATCAAGGTTTATCTTTTTAAGTATATGTCTTGCCTTCCTAGGAACAGCGTGGACTATGGTGCCCTGTAATTTCTTCTATTGAGCGCCAAATGTAGTTCTTGCAGCAGGACATGATTTTTGTAGGCAGTGACTGGGAGAGGAGAACAAGAGAGTCATGGGAATGACTTATGTGTTCGCCTCCTCAAGAAATCTTCGAAGGAAGCAAAATACCTCCCATTTTATACACCAGTCGCAGGATCACCTGCTTGGAAAGGGCCGCTTGTGGAAAATGCATTTATCTGATGTGAGTGGTGTGTGCCCGGGCTTGCAGTGTCAGAAGGCATGAACAGAAAGTCGGGGCCTCTCTCTCCAAGACAGCGACTGGCTGGCGTGCGGGCTGAAGTTGTAGCTGCCCTTCAACCGGGTAAGAAGCGGTCTCCATCTGTCCTGTGTATTCCATTGGTGGAGGGGAAAGAGCCCCTTTGTGTTCCCTGGAAGTGGCTGCAATGCATCCCGAGCCCTGAGTGGAGCTAGGGGGCGCTCAGGCTACATGGAACGCTGGCGATTCAGCACACAGGACACTCCACAGACTGCAGAGCTAGACAGGTTCCACGCCTTGTTCACGCTGTTCTTTGGGCCTCCGAGCAATCTTTTCCCCAGAGGGCTCCAGGTTTTAAGAAGTGCCATCATGAGAGCATGGAATATTTTGGTTGTTATTTAGCCTACTTTATCCTATTTATCTTTACACTGTTTTTTTTTAACTGTGCACTTATGTAGGATTGAAATTGATCTTGTGGCTGTGTCTTTTAGTGTAATCAGTCGACAATGTTACAGATGAGAAAACTGAGGTTCAGCGAGGGAGAGGGCCTGGTACACGCCAATTGCATGGTTTTGCCCTGACTGGAGGCCAGGCGGCTGGGCTCCCTGTTCCTAATTATCCTAATTTATTATCACCTCCCAATTGGACCTAAAAATTGTCATGAATCATGTTTGACCTTTATATGATATTTTGTAGCCCACAAAGTACATGTTATCCACTATTTAAATTCACACTAACCTAGCAAGATAAGCAGGGATTATCATCCCTATTTAACAGATGAGGAAACTGAAAAACAATGAGGTTAAATAACATACTCAGGTTTGCACAACTGGTAAATAGTAGAGCCAGTTTTAAGCTTCAGATCGCTCTGCTCCAAGTTCAGAAGTCTCTCTTCCACTCCAAGCTTACAGATATCAATATGGATATGGAAATAGTTAAAGATATGGATATAGATACAGCCACAGTTATAGATATAGAAAGGGATACCTATAGATAGATTTAGATATAGATATAGTTATCATAGATATGGATATAGATATTATAGACATAGCTGCATAGATATTGATATGGCATGGTTATGAAGATAGATATATATTTATAGAAAGATGAGATATTAGCCAAGTAAAGTGACTCAAGCCTATAATCTCAGCATTTTGGGAAACCGAGGCAGGAGGATCTCTTGAGGCCAGGAGACCAGCCTGGTCAACATAGTGAGACCCCATCTCCATAATAAGTAAATAAATGAATAAGATAGATGAGATATTGATATAAATGCAGAATAGACTTAGCTATAGAGACAGATATAGTGATAAATAGAAAGTGCCCTTTTAAACTGGCCAAATAAAAAACTCTAATACAATTGGAAAGCACTTGTCTATACACTCCAGCTCCCGACTCCCTTTCAATTCCCAGACGGTATTGTTTTAAGGAACACAATGACCTGACCATAGAAATGATCTCTGCAAAGCTGGAGAGTTCTCATTGCTTATTTATATATTTAAAGGGATGATAAAACTTCCCCCTTTCTCTTCTTCATCAAAATCAGCTTTTTGTATAACTAGGGAATTTGGAGGCTACTTGGGACAGTCTGGGCTATTAATTTATAAGCAGTCCTACTTTGTCTTTATGTACACAAGAACAAAAATTAAAACTCAAAGAAAAAAAATTAACTGTACAAATGTTTCTTATGTTTTTTACTATTATAAAATTAAATTATAATTTGAGAGATCCAATACATTTTTAACTGTGGTAGATTTTAAGGTAATTATGTGTCTCTTCAGTAATATATTTCCTATCAACTTATTGCATAAAAGGCTTGCTTGTGAATTCAAGATTATTTGTAGATTTATAACCCTTTCAAGTGAAAGGAGGTGTTTTAGAAGTACTTCCGATTTCCAGCGTCTAGTGAATCTTCCATTTGCCATCAATAATGCCACCCACAGAAATCCTCTTCCATATAAATCTAGCCTGACATTCCTATTATGCAGAGCCCAAAAGAGTGCTCTGAGGGCAAGAAGTAATATCTGTGTGAATTACATTAGGCCAGCATGTGGAAAAACATTCATCCTGCAATTTATGAATTCAGAATGCTCCCAGAACATGTTTTGGTATTCTAAATAGATGTAGGTGTTTTCACATGATGTGACTGTCTTGATAATATTGTGAAGCAATGTGAAAATTGCTGATTTGAAAAAATATTTTTGTAATCTTTTTTTGGAGGGAGGGTCTGCCTCTAATGTTTACTACCCGTATTATCAAAATTGTATGACTCTATTACCTGCCAAAGGTCTTCTGTGGGGTTTTTTTCAATGCAAAGATTTTGTTAATGGTATAAATTGTGACCTCAGAGTTTGATGTACCCTATAACTGTGCTCAGCACCTCAATGTTCCTCTTTGCTACTGCCTAGCTTCAGTCTGCCTGGGAAGATTTAGAAAGGGCCTGGGTAGGAAGCAGAGAGCCAGCTAAAGATATTATGTTATACTACACTATAATGTTATGCTGTATTAACTTACTTTTATATTGCCTTATATTACTCCACTCAGGTGGATTTTAACTTTTCATTTGGTTGTTGTAAAAAGTTAAAGACTGAAGCCAGGTGCAGTGGTTCAGCCTGTAATCCCAGCACTTTGGGAGGCTGAGACAGGAGGATCACTTCAGGCCAAGAGTTCAAAACCAGCCTGGGCAACATGGTGAGCTCTTGGCTCTACAAAAACTAAAAAAATTATCCAGGTGTGCTGCAGTGTGCCTGCAGTCCCGGCTACTCAGGAGGCTGAGGAGGGAAAATTTCTAGAACTCAGAAGTTTGAGATTACAGTGAGCTATGATCACACCAATGCACCCCAGCCTAGGCCACAGAGCGAGACCCTGTCTCAAAAACAAAACCCCAAAACAAAAGTTAAAGGCCAAGATCACAAAACTTACCCAACTACCTGCCCTCAGATAAGAAAGACAGAGTGTGTGTGTGTGTGTGTGTGTGTGTGTGTATTCTTGTAGATCTCAGGTAACAGAGATTCTTTTTTTTTTTTTTTTTGAGTTAGAATATCACTCTGTCACCCAGGCTGGAGTGCAGTGACACACTCACGACCACGCCAGCTTTGACCTGCTGGGCTTTGGCGATCCTTCCGCCTCAGCCTTCCAAGTAGCTGGAACTACAGATGCATACTACCTTGCCCAGCTAATTTTTTATTTATTTATTGTAGAGACGAGGTCTCACCAAGTTGCCCAGGCTAGTCTTGAACCCACGGGCTCAGGCAATCCACTCATCTTGGCCTCCCAAAGTGCTGGGATTACAGGCTGAGCTACCAAGCCTGGCCTAGGTAACAGAGATTCTACAATAGATCTTAGTAACTAGTCCTAATATTTTAGCTGCTGGCAGTATCAGCCTTTACTAATACAGACGTTGAAGCTGGCAGATGTTCTTACTTCCCCCTCGGGTAGTATATTTAATTTTAGCAGTTATGTTTTAGTAGCTTAGCTCCTGGTATGAGTCTAGGGGTGGAATTTAACCTAAAATTTGAATAATAATTATAAGGAAAAACATGCAAATAAACATGTAACATTTTTTAAGTCACTGAGTTAAGTTTTGTAGTTGGGTCATTCCAAAGAAACCATGCACCATTCTGTTTCTGAAAGAATTGTTTCAGTCTATGGCCATAACACCCTGAACATGCTTGATCTCGTCTTAAAGACTTGTTTCAGAAGCATTCAAAATCCTACCAAGTATAAATCAGATTAATTTCAGAATTAGCAAGGATAAGCTTTATTCTGAAATCATGAGTGTTCTATTCTAATTAAATTCAAATGTGGTTAATTCCTCTTAGGCATGTTATAATAACAGAAGACTTCATGGGGAAGATATGAATATCCTTGATCCTTGTCAATAATTAAATTGGTTGGCATAATGTCTAACACTGTAAAAATTTGAATCCTCTACTTCTATCTAATTAACAAAAATAATTAGGCTGGTGTTAAGCACACCACTGTTATAGGAATTCAGTATTGTTCAAGGACATGCCAAAGGGGGTTGATGGTTGGCAATTATTTATTCAGTTTGCTTTTTCTCTTCTCAAAGAGAGAGCGAGAAAAGGTGATGGGATTAACAGCTCTCTCACAGTTAGGCTGCTGGCTGACCTCATCATTTGCCAAGGGGCAGACAAGAATTGGTTCTCTGCAGTGAGGGCAGGTCAGGTGACAGCAGCAGTCATTGTAGCACGGGCCACCACCCAGCCAGGCCTAAGCACACCCCCTTCCAGTTCTTCTAGGCATGGCAAGGCATAAACCCCACAGATGAGCCCACCCTCCTCACAGTGTTTAGAGTCAAAAGGGACATTCCTCCGTTAGTTAATGATTGCTCACTCGCACTCCTGCACAAGAGGAGAATCAAGTTTATATTGTGGGCAAACTAGTAACTAGTCCTAACTAGTCACGCTCACCTGATCTGCCCTAGTAAGTTGTTCTCTCTTCATGTACTAAGTAGGGTGTCCCAGTGCCTTGTCTGGAGATGAATAAGACTTTAACTTTTTTTTTTTTTTTTTTTTGGAGAGATGGAATCTTACTATGTTGCTCAGGCTGGTCTCAAGCTCCTGGCCATAAGCAATCATCCCATCTCAGCCTCCCAAAATGCTGGGATTACAGGTGTGAGCCACCATACTTAGCTGCTAAGCACTCTTCTAGGAACTGAGAATACTGACATAAATAAAGCTTATAAGTAAATACTTAAATAAAAAAACAATTTTTACAAGTTTCAACTGTCTTATACTTTAGGGGAGAGAAATATAACTAGTTAATATATCGGGTGATGCATAAATGCTATGAAGCGAACAGAAATAGGATAATGTGATAAAGAGCAGATTAGTCAAGAAAGACCCAAGGAGAACTCTGAAAAGGAAGGCGGACTGGTTAGGGACTCCAGACTGGATGAGCACCTCAGTAGCAGGACCTCTTACAACTCCCAACCCACAGCCCAGGTGACCTGGCCAGGTATCTCCAACCCACAACCCTGAACAGAATGTGGCCCACATAGGCTCACTCCTCCCTCAAATCAAACAGGAGTTTCTGCCAGCAGTGCCTGGCAAGCCTGGCATCACTGGCAAGGGGGAGGGAGATTGCTTGGGAGCTTGCTGACACTAGGGGACCAGGGAAGCACACTATACTCCCCCACCAAGAGAAGCCACAGTGACAAGGGTCTGCAGAAGGAGGAGAATCCCAACACAACCAGCACCCAGCCCAGAAAGCATTCCAGGCCTGCCCCACTTAGAGCACCAAGAGACCAGGCCCGGGGAAGCAACTTGTGCCCTTCTGGTGATACCAGCAAGGGCCAGTGGGAGCTCAACCTCTCTGTTTCAGGTGCCCTGCCTGTGGCTCCCCCTTGCCCCACTTCTGTTGAGGTCCTGGCTTCCATGGATCCCTTGGCTTGACAGTTTAGTTAGTGTCTGCAGCGTGAGCTATTTCATTCCAGTAGGACTCTTGTATCAATCATCTTCTCTGGGTCCTGCCTTTCCAGCATGGCCTTGACCTTACCAATCCTTACTGGCATTCTCTGGAGCCTGCAAGAGCCACTGCCACCCACGGGCCCAGAACACTATTGTGGAAGGAAGAAAGCTTGTCAGAGATGGATGCCTTGAAGTCATTCTCAACAGCAGGGGTCCCCAGTTCCTAGGCAGTGGTCTGGTACCTGTCCATGGTCTGTTAGGAACTGGGCCACACAGCAGGAGGTAAGCAGTGGTGAGCAGAATTCATCTGCTGTCAGATCAGCAGCAACATTAGATTCTCATAGGAGCGCGAACACTATTGTGAACTCCTTGTCACCCAGGCTCCAGCCGCCCTCTCGAACCCTGCATGCTCTGTATGGGAATCTCATGCCTGGTCATCCCCACCCCCACCATCCATGGAAAAATTGTCTTCCATGAAACCAGTCTCTGATGCCAAAAAGGTTGAGGAGCACTGGTCTAAGGTTTCAAAGCCCTCGGCAGTCACGCCCAAGTGGCCATACTACAGTCAGGGCCCACTTCCTAGCTGCCACAGGTAGGAAGAGAGGAAATATCTGCCCCTTTCCCTTCCTGAATGGGAGATGAGGCCTTGCTTTTCCCTCTTCTTAGGATCAGGCAGCCATTTTAACGTATTTATGCTGCAGGTACCCTTGGAGAGACGTCTCTTCGTCTCACAGGCCCCAGCATCTTTGTCTTTTCTCAGGAAAATACTTGTCTTCCTGAGCACATCCCGAAACTTCTAAATACTGTATAACAGAATCCTTTCCATCCCCTTCCCCCAAAGGAAAAAGGGGTTCATGGTGCCCAAAGGGGAAAGAGGGCCAATTGCACCCCTTCCCAATCCCACCCAGTCTTTTTGCTTTTTTTTCCCTGCTCCTTCTAAAATAAAAGGTAAACTCTTTAAGAGCTTTTGTAAGATATTAGCCAAGTATAAGTCTTTAAAACTATGTTTAAATGTTTGAGACATTGTGCTAAGTGAAATAAGCTGGACACAAAAGGACAAATACCATGATTCCTCTGACATGAAGTCCCTAGTGTCATCAGATTCATTGAGACAAGATATAGAAAAGTGGGTGCCAGGGGTTGGGAGAGGGGAAGTTGGGAGTTAGTGTTTATTTGTTTATTTATTTATTGGTTGATTGATTGGTAGAGATGGGGTCTCACTATGTTGCTCAGCTTGTATTGAACTCCTGGGCTCAAGCTATCCTTCTACCTCAGCCTTCCAAAGTTCTGGGATTACAGGCATAAGCCACTGTACCCAGCCTAGGAGTTAGTGTCTAAAGGGGATAGTGTTCCAGCTGGACAAGATAAAAAGATTCTAGCAATGGATAGTGGTGATGGTTGCACAACAATAAGACTGTACTTAATGCCACTAAACTACACACTTGTGACTAAGATGGTAAATTGCATGCTATGTGTATTACAAAAAATCTTGCAAAAACATCTATCTATAACATACTGAACTATTTCGAGGACAAAATGATGTGATGTCAGAGATTTTGCTCCCACATAATCCAGCGGAAAAGGAAAAGATGGAGGAATGAGTGGGGCATGGCTGGAACAGAATTGGTTAATAGTTTACTCTGAGTGTCGGGTACATGGGGGTTAATTATATGAGTCTTTCTACTTTTGAATATTGTAAAAATTTCCATACTAAAAAAGTTAAGAAATAAAATAAGAGTCTATTGTTGTTTTTCAACTACAGAAGATTTCCTCTGTAATTCACCATAGTCCTGGGGCCTTAGGTTATACAACTCTTTTTTGTTCTGTTTTGTTTGAGTTGGAGTCTCACTCTGTCGCCCAGGCTAGAGTGCAGTGGCACTCTCACAGCCACTGCAGCCTCGACCTGCTGGGCTCAGGCAATCTTTCCACCTCAGCCTTCCAAGTAGCTAGAACCACAGGCATGCACTACCATGCCTGGCTAATTTTTTTATTAATTGTAGAGACGAGGTCTCACCATATTACTCAGGCTGGTCTCGAACCCGTGAACCCAGGCAATCCTCTCGCCTTCACCTCTCAAAGTGCTGGGATTATAGGCATGAGCCACCATGCCCAGTCAGTTATACAACTATTAAACCAAGGGTTTTATTTATAATAGTTTTACTTACAGCAAAAAAAGTTATTATTTATTGTAGATAAAGGACACTTGTTTGAGGGTGAGAGAGTTCACCTAAAAATTTGGAAATTAAGGAGACAACATTTTCCTCTCAGAATTAAAGTGTAAAATCAGCACTCAGTAATTGGAAAAATCATACACAGATAAGCTGAACCTTTCCTGAGCTTGCAGGATATATTCAGCCTGCTCTGTTGGTGAGAAGCCCTGAGCGAGACCCAGAAGGACAGACCACAGGGGCCCCAGCATGGGCCCTTTCTCCCTCCATATGCCTTGGGGGACTTGTGATTGGGGGGGGGGGGAGTTCTGTGTGTGGCTGTGCAGTGATTATTATATCTACATCTGCTTGTAGGTCCTTCTGGCTTGTGCTACCTAGACCAGGTTGAGGAGGTGAAGGAGTCTTCTGGAATAGGTAACTACAAACTGAAGGAATATATTAATTTATCCAAATAATTAGTGCATTAATCCTAAAAGGGGTCAATGAAAGCTTAGGAAAAGCCTCCCAGGCACTACCCACATGCTACCGGCTCACCAATGAACAAGTCCCCCCCAAAAGCCCATCCTCCTGGCTCATTCTGTTGGGTCAGGAGAGTCAAAGGCTACAGCTAGTGGTTGTAGGCACCGTGGTGTCACTGGCAAGGCCTTGCACAAACAGTAAATCAGAACCTCTCTTCTCTCAAGGCCATGCCCTCCGGGCAACACTTGACAGCGGTTAAGTTTCCCGTAGTGACCTGCGCAGAGGAACACAGGGACTGGTCATTGATGGGACCAAACCACCTTGGCTATGTAACCATTTAACTGCGCATTAAATAAGCCAACATCCTGTTTTCATCACCACTTCCATGAACTTGGCTCTCTGTGTCTGTCCCTGAACTTATTTAGATCTTCTGCTGAAATAGTGTCTGAACCTGTGAAGCTATGTTCATGATTCTGAATCATGAAAAGTTCACCAAGTTAATGAGCCTGACTCTGGGAGATCTCCTAGGCTAGCCCATTGGCCCCACCCCAGGGAGAGGCAGACCCTGGACAGAGCATCCGAGCCTCTGCAAGGAGTGGCCCTCAAACAGGTGATCAGTAAAGGGAAGAAGCAGAAGGGAAGGCTTCGGTTTCCTTTGCTTCACTGTGGATAATTCTGGAGACTTAGCAAAGTGCCCTGGGTTTCCACAGCCTCTGGCTCCCACTGGCCTCCCTCAAGTCATCCTGGTGAAAGCACTGGGGGACCCAGCCACCAGAAATTTCCCTAGTGCCTTTTACCTAGCTTTTTTTTTTTTTTTAAGTCAGGATCTCACTCTGTCACTCAGGCTGGAGTGTAGGACACAATCCTGGCTCACTATAGCATCGAATTCCTGTGCTCAGATGATATTTCCACCACAACCTCCCAAGTAGCTGGGACTACAGGCACATGACACCATGCCTGGCTAGTTTTTTAGTTTTTATAGAGATGAGGTCCAGACTGGTCTCAAACTCCCGGACTCAAGCAATCCTCCAGCCCAGGCCTTCCAAAGTACTAGGATTACAGGCATGAGTCACTGTGCCCAGCCTTTTCCCTAGCTTTAAAGTTCATTGTTATATGGTACATGGCTCTCTTTGTATTTATTTACATGTAGGGGTAATGCCACAAATAAAACTCAAAAGGGGAGAGCTTCAGAGAGAAAAACAGCATCCAGAATATTCCAAGCCACTCAAATCTTCTGGAAAAATGAAAAAGACAATTGTGGATGTGTTAATTTTAATATTGAATTGAGACCACATTTTAAAATGACAAGTTTGTGTGTGATTGTGAGATGCGTATAAACTGAGAAATTATTATAATTCTATCATAATTTACTACTTCACCAAAATAAACTGATAAGATAAATAAGTACTGTTGCTAATGCCCAATTGACTAATATGACCTGAGTAGAAATAAAATATTGGATGAGCTTGAGATGCCAAGATGAAACTAGATTAGTGACAGAATCTCAGTGTTCTGTTTCGATATAATTAAAGTGATGATTTAATGTGGTTTTAGCTCAGAATCGTCGTAAGAGGTTTTTTTGTAATAACGTAGAAATGAATACACACTTGTCCAGGCTGCAAGGGAATAAAAGGTTGTAATATTTTTGAGTTCTCTTGGCAGGGTAATCCATTCTCATCAATCTCACACTCTGCAAGAGAACATAAGGATGTTTTTCTTCCAATCATTCACGGTCATTATTTAATGTAGGGTAACAGCCACAGTCTTCATTAATATATTAACCTATGGCTCAAAAAGGCCTTGCAGTAAACCAACTGACAACTCCTCATGACAGGTTTATATCATAGGGCTTGGAGACATTAACCATCTGAAACCCTGACCTCTAAGATAAGCCTAATGTTAATGCCCAATTTAAGAAGGCTAGCCAGCAGAGAAAGAGGAATTCAAGCACCCAGCTCATGGAAACAACATACTGCTATTCAAGCACTCAGCTCATGGAAACAACATACTGCTATTCAAGAGGAGCTGGTTAAAAATGTGTATGATCCAACCATATAGTGGAATATTTTACAACTTCAAAAAGGATGAGGTAGATCTACATGTCACCAAACGGAACAAGTGCCATTATGTATATAACATACAAATATACGAGGAGAACCCAAAAAAACAGAATTTACTTATTAAAAAATTGTGTAGTTATTCTTACATGTTTAAACCTCAGTGACCTTCAAAGGACTCTCCATTTGATGCAATACACCTATTGAGATGCTTTTTCCAGTGCTCAAAACAGTTTTTGAACCCATCGATTTCAATGCTTTTTAGTGCTTCCGCCATTTTTTTGTTTCACCTCTTCCACATGGGCAGCATGTTTCCCTTTGGGGATTTTTTTTTTTAATCTGGGGAAAAAAACAAACAAACAGTTGCTTGGGGTGAGATTGGGTGAATTAAGAGGGTGAGACATGGGGGTCGTGCTATTTTTGGTCAAAAACTGCTGAATACTCAGCATGGTTTGGGCAGGTATGTTGTCATGATGGAAGAACCAGTCACCTGTTTGCCATAATTTAGGTGTTTCTTCCACAAATCGTGACACAACCTTCTCAAAACTTCCAGGTAAAAACTTTGTTTGACCATTTGATCTGAAGGAGCAAATTCTGAGTGTATTACAAGGGACCCACCCTCCATAGAGATAATTCTGGGTTTTGGGGGTCCTCCCCTCGTATATAATATTATATACATATATTTACGTACATGGTTAAAAAATGGAGAGTTCATGTAATAGCTTCTTATTTTCTCAGCATTCTGGCATTAAGGGGTCTCCAGAGAAATGACTAATTCTAAGCCTGATTACCCCAAAGCAAAACCCACCCAAGGTTTCATGGAAACACAGAACATAGTTTCTTAATGTCTTCAGCTTTGAGTCATTGTAAAGGAAATCATAGACTCTCATGAAAGTGTAACTAGCTTGTAAAGCGTGTATCTACAAATTCTATTTCTTGATTTAAAATAACTCGTAGCACAAGGCTCTCCATATAGGAAACCCAGAATAAGTATTTGTTGGCAATGAAACTAATCTCAAAAGGCCATCAGGTTTATTCCCTTGTGTCAAAGCAGATGCCAAAAAACAAACAGCCCTATTAAAAAGTGGGCAAAAGATATGAATAGACACTTCTCAAAAGAAGACAGATGAGCAGCCAACAGATACATGAAAAAATGCTCAGCCTCACTAATCATCAAAGAAATGCAAATTAAAACCACACTGAGATACCACCTAACTCCAGTCAGGATAGCCATCATCAATAACTCAAAAAACAACAGGTGCCGGAGAGGATGCAGGGAAAAGGGAACACTTCTACACTGTTGGTGGGAGTGTAAACTAGTACAGCCTCTGTGGAAAACAGTGTGGCGATTCCTAAAAGATCTAAAAATCGATCTTCCATATGACCCCACAATCCCCCTTCTGGGAATATACCCAGAGGAACTCAAATCACTCTATAAAAAAGATACCTGCACACCCCTGTTTATTGCAGCATTATTCACAAAAGCAAAAATAAGAAACCAACCGTGCTGCTCACTGAAAGATTTTTAAAATGTGGATTTAAAAAATGTGGTACACAGCCGGGATCGGTGGCTCAGCCTGTAATCCCGCACCTTTGGGAGGCTGAGGTGAGTGGATTACCTGAGCCCGCGGGTTCGAGACCCGCCTGGGCAAGCGAGACCTCATCTCTACAATAAATCAAAAAATGAGCCGGGCGTGGTAGCGCGCGCCTGTAGTTCCAGCTACTCGGAAGGCTGAGGCGGAAGGATCGCCGGAGCCCAGCAGGTCGAGGCTGCGGTGGCTGGGAGCGGCCACTGCACTCCAGTCTGGGCGACAGAGTGAGACTCCAACTC
>CAUYQG010270229.1:0-13091 GCA_963574415.1 Tarsius wallacei | reverse complement strand
CCCGGCTAATTTTTTGATTTATTGTAGAGATGAGGTCTCGCTTGCCCAGGCGGGTCTCGAACCCGCGGGCTCAGGCAATCCACTCACCTCAGCCTCCCAAAGGCGCGGGATTACAGGCTGAGCCACCGAGCCCGGCGAAATAAAATATTCTAAAGTCAGTATACTGACATATAAGGAGACCACGATATATACATGATATAAGATTCTTTGTTCTTAAGTGTTAATAAAACCTGTAGGCATTAGCCATGAGAGAACTGTCCATTTTTTTCTCTTGCCATTTTGCTTAATTTAGATTAAACATGTCCTTGTAACATAACTGACATGGTAATTTCAGAGACAACTCAATGTACAAAAAATTCAGTCCTTAAAACAGTCTTCATTATGTATGTCTATATAACTCTGATATTTTATTTATATTACAATTGATCCATCAGAGATTTCCTTAAATATCATAACTGTATATGATTCCCTGGGAATTATTTTTATGCTGGTAGAAAGGGAATTTATAGATTAGTTGGACTTCTGATGACAGTGAAACAACTTCCACATAGAGTGTCAGAGAAGATGTTTATTCCATTTTTAAAAGTATTTGCTATCTATGATTGTTTTCTGTGTTGAACGACTATTTCCCAAAGTATCAATAAATAAAACTGCATAAAGGTGCTCATTTATTAACTCACTCTTTGTTGCTTTGTTTACACATTTTCTTGTTTTATATACTTTTAATGTGTTTTACATGATGATAAAACACAATGAAAATTAATGATATTTTTGGATAGACTCTATAGATACTATATAAATCTACACTGAGAGGCATATGAAGTGATTAAAAGTACTAGTTCTGGAGCCAGTGAAATTAGTTGTAATCTCAGCTATTAGTGACCTTGTGTAAGTCCCTAATGCCTCAGGACTACATTGCCTCATCTTTAAAATGAGAAAAATTTACTACCTACCTTTTAGAATTGCCATGGGATTAAATGAATGAGTAATACACAAATTCTGAGAAGTTAAGCATCATAAATGTGTTTAGAAATATACAATGGTTTGATTCTTAGCAGGAGATTATATTAAAATGAATGAATATTATGAATTAGAATATTTAATAATAGTCTTTGATTACTTCAAAGGCATGTAGCTGCTTAAAACATTTGAATCTAAACCTACAAATTTAATTTCACTTGGGTCATTAATACTCCCCAGGAAACTTTCCTTCAGTTGCTTTTTCTAATTATTTCCCTTAATAGATATCCCTAAATTTTCAAATGTCTTCTCAAAGCTCCTGTATTACTTAGCCCCAGCCTTAGCAAATGCCTGTGCTTCCCACTTCACTGCGTAAATTGGGGTCATCAGCGAAAAACTCTTTTAACTTTCTTTCAGGGCAATACAAAGCTATTAAGAGCCACATTTTTTCCCTTTTTTTCTTTCCTCCTTCCTTGAAAGAATATTTATCAGTTGTGTTCTTTATTCCATCATCGCTTACCTTCTCAGGGACTCTGCTCCAACAATCTTCACTCTGCATTAGAACAATTCTCCTTGGAGTCCTACATGTACCTTACATTCACCATAGCCAAAACTAAGTTTGATTAGTCAGACAACCCTTTATAAACCAGTTTTCTCCTTCTCTTCTTTGTCTTGGTGAGTGGGACCACCATCCACTCAGATAGCCAAACTTGCAGTCATCTCCGGAGGTTTCCACTCCCTAATTCACCACACTCAATATAAAATCATGTTCTCTTTTTGCTTTGGATTAACAAAATTCTTCCCTATCTTCCTTAGGATTGCATTAGTTTGTTCATCATCATCTATCTTCTAATGCTTGAATTGCTGCAACCGCCTGCTACAAGGATGTCCTATCCTAGATTTAGGTATTAAAGAACAAATCACACACACACACACACACACACACACACACACACACACACACACACACCCCTCTAGCCAGTGGCTCACTGAAGTCAGTTTTTGCTGGTTCCTGAGAACCAATTGTTAAATACTCAGGGATTTTTTTGAGTGGATTGTCAAATCACTGGTAGCTTAAAATTGGCCATGGACAAAACTGATTTACCAATACACAACAGGTCTTCACTCTGAAGCAAGACTAATAATTTTAAAGCACAGTTCTGATTATGTCATTCTTATGCTTAAAATTAGTTAGTGGTCTCATCTTCTTGCTCAATCCTGGTGGTTTTAGAGGAGCAACAGGACTTGTTAACCCCTTTGCCATTTTTCTACTTGGCAAAGACTGCTGCTCTTTCCAGTAGATGTATTGCCCTTTTGCCTGTCCCAGCTCAATAGAATCACTAACCTCAAAAAGTTCTGTCATCTGAATCTCCCTATTATTTCTCTCTCTCTCTCTCTCTCTCTCTCTCTCTCTCTCTCTCTCTCAGTGGCCCTTTTTCTGTATATTGGGTAATGTTGCCATATGACAGTGGTCCCATATAACCCTTATACATCTAGGCTATTTTTCTCTCCTATTTCCCATATTTCTTCCAGCATGGCTGGGATCTCAGCTGCTGCTCTAGGATGAGTTCAAAAAGCCAACATCATTTATCTAGTTTAGTCCAGTCATTCAGGACAAAGGACACACTGGGTCATTGCCTTTCATTAGTAACTAGGGAATAAAATTGCACGGCTGTGGCAAGTGGAGACTTTACTGTACCTTTTACAGAGCCATGACCTAGAGTGTGATTATCTGGAAAGACTGGTTATACAGGGGGAAAAAAAATCAAAAGATCAAATGGGTGCTGCCCCAGAATATGGTGCATTTTCTCATTCTTACCATCACCACTACCAACATAAAAAATGATCAAAATATGGAAGATTAGTGAATGGAATTTTAAAAGGCCCAAGAAATGTAATGTAAAAGATGAAAAAAGGAAACTTAAGACATTTCCATAGTGACATCACTAGTAGTCACTGTGCTAAATAGGGATCTTATGATAGAAGTGAGAACTTTTGCCAAGGTTCTCATCCTTCTGTCATCAGTAATTTTGAGGCATCCATGTCACTGGGTAACCTGAAGGTCACCTTCAAGCCCTTAACCATTTGTATTAGAAGTTTTACTTCTGTGACAATTGCTTTCTAATTCTAACCCACTGTTATCATATAGCTGGTGACATCAACAAAAGGAGTGGCAGGTAGCGTCTAAAGCTTGTTAGCTTACTAGCTCCAGTGCAAAAGGAAGTCAAAATGTTCAAAGAATTGAAACCTCGAGGTCAAATAACTTTTGACCACATGTTTGATATTCAAGCCTTAAAGGGAAATGTGATAGTCTGTGATGGCCCTATTATTTAAGCGGCCACAGTTGAATGAAAGTCTTATGCCATAATAAAGCATTAAAACATCATCTATAAATGTTTATTTCTGAAACAAATATATAAACTCTATAAAGGAAGAAACTGTCTATTTTGCTCACTACTATATCTTCACCTTCTAGAATGTTGCTTGGCATATTCTAGAAGCTCAAGAGATACTTTTTGGTTTAATGAATACTTGATGATACGAAAGAGTTATTAGAGAAAGAAGTTCATAATTTCATTTCTAAAGTTCCAGGCACTGCTTTGCCCCACATGATACAGAATAAAACACCAGTTCTGCTTTCAAGACCCTGTCTGTCAGGCTAAGGCCCCAAAACTCAAAAACGATTTTGGTTTTGTCTTCTTATGAGCATGCAATGTAGAAATAAAATGGCTTTGTTTCTAATCAATGTCTCAATCAAAGAAAAAGCTTTAATTGTATCTAAAGTAGTTTGTTTGAAATATTAGATATAGTTTAGGTACCCTAGAATGTATTTATAACTAAAAGAAATGCATCCTGGTTATTGGTCCATCATCAGGTCTTTGTGCATTTCTATGCCACAGACCAGGGCTCTTAAGCTGTTCAGAAAGCTCAGTGTGAGAAAGCTCAGTGTGGAGCTCATTGCAGGAAGGCAGAAAGTGGCATCACTCTGGCTTGTTACATAATGATGTGATTCCAGCATGTTTGTAGCCAACACAAATATAATTGGAGAATCCTAGACTTTTAACAGGCCATACTGCCTCTTTGTAATTTCCAACAGAGTAGATAGAAAAAATCAAAAGCAATGTGGAAATGAAATAATTGGATAAAACCTACTTGGGTTTTCATGTAGCCTACAGAAGGAGCAACCCTGTAATCTAGCAAAAGGCCAAACCAATTTTCCTGGTGACTGTGACCATAAGGCTGCAAACATGGGGTGAGTATTATGAAGCTTTTGAATACTGACTCTTATGCTCCTTTGGTTCTTCAGCCAAGAGATCTTACATTCCAAGGCCAACTGAATTTAAAAGATGAAACATCAACTTATAGCTCTAGTTTAAATTAGTCAAATGTTAAATTCTCTGACATTTATTGAGCCTATGATCAAGATTAGTAATAAATATCTGTAATGTATTGAGCTTGCTATTCTATTTCTTGAAATAACCAGGTATGTGACAACAGAATTAAAATCAGATAACAACTGTCACTAGAGGGCAGCTTCTAATAATGAAGGTCAAGTTCTAGAAGTTGATCTTTAGGTCATCTGCTGAAATGCATGTCTAAAATGGCTTAGAAGACCTGTAGAGCTTTCCAGCTTCTCATCATAGTCACTATGATTAATCTTTATTTGAACTAAACTCAAAAGTTATGTCAACATTTTACAGTTGCAAAGATTGTAAAGTAGGGAGATTAGCTGGAAAGGAGGAGAAAATTTATTTAAAAGAATCAAACAATCAAATCATTAGTAAAATTATGGACAAAACACATGATTCTTGAAGAGTTACAAATGACCTTTACATGTGCCCGATTCATCAAAGTTAAAAATCAAATCCTGTAACTAAAAATACCGATTTATGCAATCAAATTTTCATTTTACACATATTCTCAAGCTGACCAATATGCTTTTCATCAAATTATTTTTAGCCAAATCAACGGATACTAGTAAACAGGCAATTACAACATCTCGGGAAATATGCCAAGAGCTGGGTAAAATGTTAAGACGCCACAGAAGCACGTACTGCATCTGCTTGTGAGGTATGGGTTCAAGGAGACATCCCAGAGGAAGGACACATGGGTGAAAACTGGAGGGGCAAATAGGATTAAGCAAGGTGAAAAAGAGGAAGAAGAACAAAAGAAAGAGGCTACTACATATAAAAGTTCTAGCCTGATAGGCTAGACAAACACGTTGTTCTTGGTCTGGCATGGAAAAGACAAGAAATTTTCTGTCAACACACAGCACAATACCTGACATGTATTAAGCACACTGTAAATATTTTTGAATAAATTATATTTTGCTTATCTGTATCTTCCACAATTAGTGTATACTACTTTTGCATCAAAAAAAATAAGAAACACATTTCTCAAAAAAAGGAAATTTTAATAATACTTAGGGGTTTGGGTTTTTTTTTTTTTTTTTCTGTTTTTGTTGTCTTTTACAAATCCAAGGAGGCCACAAATGGTCAGTTTTGCAAAACAGGTTACTGAAAATGTTCATTTACACCAAACCAGTGGATTCGATCAAATTTGTCATGTGCATCAATTTCCAATAATAACTTATTTGAGCAGAGGTGTTTTGTTCACTATTGTCCTATCAGCAACTAGTTCAGTACCTACAGCACACTGTACATATTTGACAAAAAAAATCTGGACTAAACATAAATATGCTGCTTCCAACCCTTTTGTACTTAGTTTAGAGTTCTTTGTTGATCTCCATCCAATACTTCTTGGACATTTTCACTTGACTGTTTCATACTTCAACACAAAATTTCAAAACATATGCCTTTTCCTATGTTCCTTTATATTAGCAAATGACACAACCACGATTGATATTATTAACTTTTGATTATCCTACATTTCTTTTTTCTCAATTACTGACTGCTTTCATCAAATACTAAGACCTATCCATTCTCTCTTTCTAAATCCCTTGATAGCATTTCACTTTTGCTATTACTCCTGCCATTCTCCCTGCCATCATCCCTTATTAACTGGATTATAGTCATATCTCCCCAATTCTACTGACTTCCACCTTATTGTTACCACAGTGATATTTCTAGAATGCAAATTTGATTAGTTTTCACCCCTTTTAAAATCCTTTAATACCACTGGGATATCTTTTAGGATAAATGTTATATTCTTTTTAAGTTAGTCTTTCTAATAATCTTTTAGATTAAGACTATCTAGCTTTGCTAAGAATTTATAGATCCCAAAAGAATTTATAAATATTCTCAAAATGTTGCTATAGGATATGAGATAGCTACTATCTATAAAATATATCATGAGTTATTACTAAAAGTGAAATGTAGGATAATTTTTCATGATTTGAATATTAGCAGTAGATCATTCTCTAGTATAACTATTCATAAAACCCACATATTTTTCAAATGTTTGTTACTCTTTCTTTTCTTTTCTTTTTCTATTCCTGTGCCTGATTTTGACACTCCTAGACCTACAGCCCTTTTGGCCAAGGTGAAATGACCCTTCAGCATTTTGTCAAACAACACATCATAGATACTATAGAAGGATAAATAAGAACCTCTGACATAGTTTTTCAATATTCTTGTCTCTTTTGTTTTTCTAATTTCCAAAAAGTTTCCCTACTTCATTAAGTATTTAAACTGCAGGGAACAGTCAGTGTTCATACCCTGTTTTGTTCTGCATTATACCTGCTCTTGTCTTTTAACTGCAAGCTTTCTGGGACAGCAACCTGTTATTTGTCTAGGATTGGTTCACCATGCACATTTCCTGTCTTAAACAGTAAATAATAATAACCACTTGGCAGCTGTAATGTAAAAGAACAGCATGAACAGAGCTACAAAGCAAATCACAGTTCAGAATGTCACAGTCATATTGGGGCTTCACATTTGCATCAAAGTGGTAGAAAGTCCAATTCCCCTGACCCCTCATCCAAAATAGCACATTTGTTGAACTGATATCTACATATTAAGCTATATATATATATTGTTTTTTCTCCTGCATACTAAAGGATTTTGTTTTATGTGGCTGCTAATTTTACAGTTTGTGTAGATTCTTTTTACTCTCAGTATATTTTCTGCCAGTAGTCTTTTGTTTGCTTTCATAAGATTTCACTATTGTTTTTATGTGTTGAGGCTTCAATTTAAACAAGAACTTTATTCAACTTTTTATTTTCTTCCTATGAGCACTATAAGTGTTTATTTTTTAATGTAACCAAAATATACTATTAAGCACTTGTTTACAATTGACCCAAAGGTTAAATTTATCTCTTACTTTTTTTTGTATTATAATTTTTTATTCTTATGCTTTCTCTTGAAAACTCTAGACTAAAACAGAGGGAAAGTTTCATTAACATACAAACTACAAACAAATGCTGTATGTAACAAAGCTACTTTCGGATCCCAGTTGATTACCATAGAAACAAAATATTGCTGATTTTTACAAAGAATTTTGCAAGTAATTATTTGGAGGGAGAGCCTCCTATTGTGCCTAACTATGTATGAATAGATTACAAAAATATATGGCCACAAATTCCTCCATCCCTCAGTGCATGCATCCTTGTATGTTATTTTGCTATCAGAAGGATGAGCTCTATTTCTCCACTTATTGTGCCTGTACCTGACCTTGTAGCCAACTGGACATTAGCAAATAGGATTAAGCAGAGGCTTGAAAATTTATTTTAGAGTGTAACCTGTTCCCTCTCACAATTAGGAATCTTTTCTTCACTATGTGAGGAAGCCCAAGTTAGCTTAGTGGAGCAGGAACCACATGAAGCAGGAAAAAACCACACCAGCTGAGGCTCCCTAGGCATGCCAACTGCCAAACAGGAAAGTTAAAACCATCCTGAAATATTCAGCCCCAGTCAGATCACCAGCACAGAGATCAGGCAGTCTCATCCAAACCAGAAGTATCACCCCCAGCAGGTGACCCAAGAGTTGTGAACCAATCAAGTAGTTGTTAGAAGCTTTGACTAGTTTGTTATGCAACAATATAACAGAAGAAGTAGATAAATGCTTGTATTTAAACCTCTGTATTAAGGAAAGGGATACAAGACACTGTAGTAATGGGCAGCTGCAACTTATCGGGCTCTATCTCAGTTCCTTGTCACCAAGAATAAATATCTTTTAATTTTCTTTACTCTTTCTCATGTTTTTTTAAGCTCAAAAAAAAGTTATCCAAAATCCCAAAGCACCCAACAAAACTCAGTAACCCAAATACACAGTTAAGAAACTAGTAAAAGAATAATGCAAGGGGTGACTCCCCCCTAAAATACAGAATTCATATATTTAAAAATTGTGTATTTATTCACACATGTTCAAACTTCAGTCTCCTTCAAAGTACTCTCCATTTGGTGCAATACACCTCTTGAGATGCTTCTTCCACTACTCAAAACAATTTTTGAACTGATCAATTTTGATGAATTTTAGTGCTTTTACCATATTTTGTTTCACCTCTTCACAATTCTTGGAGAACTTTTTTCATCGGAAAAAAAAAAAGGTCACTCAGGATGAGATCAAGTGAATAGGGAGGACCCAGGGCACTGGCGTCATGCTGTTTTGAGTCAAAAACCATGCGGTGTGATGGGTGCGCTGGCAAATCATCCATCATGAAATGGAAAAATAAGTTGAAAGAATCTCCAACAAAAAAAAAAAATTCACTGAAGCCAAACTCAGCCCCTCACAACATTAGCTGGTACACTGATGCCAATGGATTCCTAGAACACTTACCTAGCAGGGAAATTACGTACTAAAAGGGGCTTGCCTTTCTTTTTCTTTTTTTCTTTTTTTTTTTTTAGTTGGAGTCTTACTCTGTTGCCCAGACTGGAGTGCAGTGGCCGCTCCCGGCCACCGCAGCCTCGACCTGCTGGGCTCCGAAGATCCTTCCACCTCAGCTTTCCAAGTAGCTGGAACTACAGGCGTGCGCCACCACGCCCGGCTAATTTTTGATTTATTGTAGAGATGCGGTCTCTCCAAGTTGCCCAGGCGGGTCTCGAACCCGCGAGCTCAGGCAATTCACTCACCTCAGCCTTCCAAGACACGGGATTACAGGTTGAGCCACCGAGCCCGGCGGGCTTGCCTTTCAAAAAATAATTCCATTTTTTGAGCTCCCCCTCCACCTATATATGTGCATTTTAATTGCTATCATTTTCATTGATCTACTACTAAACCTGATAATATGTTTCTTTTTTTTTTTTTTTTTTTTAGTTGGAGTCTCACTATATCACCCCGGCTGGAGTGCAATGGCCACTCCCGGCCACCGCAGCCTCGACCTGCTGGACTCCGGCGATCCTTCCATCTCAGCCTTCCCAGTAGCTGGAACTACAGGCGTGCGCTCCCACGCCTGGCTAATTTTTTGATTTATTGTAGAGATGAGATCTTGCTTGCCCAGGCGGGTCTCGAACCAGCGGGCTCAGGCAATCCGCTCACCTCAGCCTCCCAAGGCGCAGGATTACAGGCTGAGCCACCGAGCCCGGCTATGTTTCTATGACTTAAGAAAGTAAAGGTGGTTTAATACACTAAACATTATTCATGATAAACAAAGGAACTGGCTGTCTCAGAAATTTGTTACAATAGACTTTAACAATATGAAAAATTACATTCAGAGAACCATATAATTTGAAATCATTTTAGCTTTTAGTAGTCACATAAATACTGGAAAAGAATGAGTTTCTAGGTTCTCCTCTGTAACATAATATGAAATATATTTGGTCGGTGTTCTGGATTCCTGCCACAGATCTCCTAAAACTCTTAGAATTTTCTGAAAGGAGTGTCTTGTATTATTCATAATGAGCCTCTTTTGATGACATCTGAGTTAGTGCTAAAGAGATGACTTAGGGTGAGACTGGTCACCAGAAAGACCAATTGACTAGTGGGTTAGAACTTCCAGCTCCACTCACTGGCCTCTGGGAAGGAAGAAATGGGGAATGGAGATCAGGCTCTATAAAAACTCTTAAACAACAAGATTTTGTGAGCTTTGGATCTGTTGAACAGGTGGAGGTACCGGGAGGATGGTATACCCAGAGTAGGCCTGGAAGCTCAGGATCCCCTCCATTCTTTGCCCTATGCATCACTTTCATCTGGCTCTATCTGAGAAATGTTTCCCTGAGTTCTGTAAGCCATTCCAGCAAATTATCGAACCTGAGAAGGGGTAATGGGAATCCTCAACTTACAACTGGTCAGTCAGAAGTACCAGAGACCTGGACTTGCACTTGGCATCTGAAGTGGGGCCAGTCGTATAGGACTGAGCTCTAAACTTGTTGAATCTGTTGCAGACTTTAGGTGAATAGTGTCAGAATTGGATGGAATAGTAGGGTGCCTGGCTGGTTTCCATAGAGTTAGAGAACTGATTGGTGTGAAACACACACACACACACACACACACACACACACACACACACATCCCTGGTATCAGAAGTATTGTGTGAGAGTGCCGAGCAGGAGTTTTTGCCATCCTTTACTGACTCCATCAGTTCTACATTTAGATCATTGTTTTGAGGAGAGCATTAGAGGGGTTTTCTGAATTTTCTTGTTTTTCTTATTAGTGTGTTTGCAGGTAATAAGTGTAAGAAAATTTGATAAGAGACAGGCAGATAAAAGAACCATTGTTTAGCATTCAAAATCTACCATACCTGAAATTGTTATGAATTTCATAAATCGTGAAAGGATATTTATCAATTGTTATGAACCATGTACCTATATATAGTATACACACACACAGGTAAGTTGGGTGTTTTCTTTTTCATTAAACTCTTTATTTTGAAATAATTGGAGTCACAAGAAGTTGTAAAGGTGATATATGGAGAAAACCCTTGTACCCTCCAACCAGTTCTCCCAATAGTAACATCTTACCTGACTGCAAGGCAATAACAAAATCATGAATTTGACATTAGGGGAAGGAGGATTAGGATAACTGATGTGAGACAAATATAGTGTGTTTCTCCTATGGAGTAAACCAACATAGAGAGAGTTTCCTCAGCACCTAGAGAAGAACAGAACCAGCAGCATGCCCCATGACTCATTTAAAAAGTGATAATGGCCATATATTGCAAAGAAGAGAAGCATTCATCAACTTGGGCTGAAACAAGCCAGACTTGGGGTCGCCATTGACCACCAGTAACCTCCAGACACAATTTTTAAGCAAGTTAAAAATTGGAGAATGAGAACATCATCCTCAGTAAACTAGCTCAGGAGCAGAAAACCAAACATCATATATTCTCACTTATAAGTGGAAGTAAAACTAAGGATATGCAAAGACATAGAAAACGGTATAATGAACATTGGAGACTCAGAAGGGGTGGGGGTGGGGAAAGGATAGAGGGACAAAAAAGTCACCTAATTGGGTACAATGTGCATATCTGGGGGTGGTGGGTACATTTAAAACCCAGATTTCTTTACCACTATAGCCTTATATCATAGAATAAAATTCATTTAGCCATGGAGTGTAATTCTTTTTTATATGTTGCAGAATTATGATTACCAATATTTTGTGAAGAATTCTTCCAACTCTACGGGAGATATCGGTCTGTAGTTATCTTTTTTATTTTATTAATTCTTTTTTTCTTTTGTATTATCATTGTCTGCTTTTCTACTTTTGGTATCACGTAACCCTTGCTTCAAATAATGAACACCTGGAAGGTATTTATTTCCTTTCGATATTCTGTAAAGGATTGTGATAGTGTTAATTCTTTGTTTAATAGAATTCTCCAGTGAAACCGTCTTACCCTGGAGATTTCTTCTGGATAAATTTTTAATGAACAAATTTAGTTTTCCTAGTAGTTATAGAACTATTCACATCATCTGTTTCACATTCACTTATATACCATTGCTGTGGTAGTTTGTGTTTTTCCAGGAATTGGTCCGTTTCATCTAAGGTAACAAATCTGTGTGCACAGAACTGCTCCTAGTATTATCATTATTGCTTTATGACTTCAGATCTATTGTGATATCCTGTTTTATTCTCAATATTAGTAATTGTGTAGTCTCCCTTCTTCTTTTGTCAGTATTCTAAGAGGTTACCAATTTGACTAATCTTTTCCAAAAAAATCTTTTGTTTTACTTTATTATTTTTCACCTTCTGCTTTCATTAATAATCATTCTATTTTTTTTTTTTTTTTTTTTGAGTTGGAGTCTCACTCTGTCACCCAGACTGGAGTGCAGTGGCACGCTCCCGGTCACCGCAGCCTCGACCTGTTCCCGTGATCCTTCTGCCTCAGCCTTCCAAGTAGCTGGAACTACAGGCGCGCACTACCACACCCGGCTAATTTTTTGTTTTATTGTAGAGATGAGGTCTCGCCAAGTTGCCCAGGCGGGTCTCGAACCCGCAGGCTCAGGCAGTCCACTCACCTCAGCCTCCCAAACCATGGGATTACAGGCTGAGCCACCGAGCCCGGCTCATTCTATTTTTTATCTTCTTTATTTCTACTATAATTTTCTATTTCTTAAAGATGAGCTTAGATTATTGATTTGGGATTTTTTCTCTTTTATTATAAAATATTTTAGTGTTATAAATTTTTAGCTCAGCACTGAGTTGTTTGTATTCTACAAGTTTTGATAAATTATATTTTCATTTTTGGTTAGTTCAAGTTATTGTTCTATTTCCCTTAATATTTGCTTTTTGGTATATGGATTATCTATAAACATGTAGTTTCGTTTCTATAAGTTTGGAGATTTTCCTGCTATCTTCTTATCATTTCTATATTCATTCATTTTTATCTAAGGACACATTGTATGATTTCAATTTGTTAACATTTCTTTTATAGCTAAGACATGGTCAATATCAGGATACATTTCACAGGTGTTTCAAAACAATGTGTATTATCTATTGTTGAGAGGATTGCTCTATAAGTATTGATTAGGTCCTATTGGCTTATGGTGGTGTAGAACTTTTCTATATCCTTGATGATTTCTGTCAAGTTCTGTTGACTATTGAGAGAGAAGTATTAAAGTCACCAACTAAAATAGATTTTCTCCATTCTTTTTTTTTTTTTTTTTTTTTTTTTTTGAGTCGGAGTCTCACTCTGTCGCCCAGACTGGAGTGCAGTGGCCGCTCCTGGCCACCGCAGCCTCGACCTGCTGGGCTCCGGCGATCCTTCCGCCTCAGCCTTCCAAGTAGCTGGAACTACAG
>CAUYQG010270228.1:0-18048 GCA_963574415.1 Tarsius wallacei | reverse complement strand
GTCAGGGTGGCCATCATCAATAACTCAAAGTCACTTTTATAAGGGCACTAGTCCAATTTATGAGGGCACCCTCATGACCTATTCACCTACCAAAGGTCCCTCCTTCTAATATCATCATATTAGGGGCTAGGATTTCAACATATAAATTTGGAGTGGACATAAACATTCAGCCTGTAGCACTTGACATCCCATACTCGACATCACTTAGAACTGTTGAACTGTTCCATCTCTGAAACTGTTTATTAATAAAATATAAGCCACCCTTGACCACAGACTATTGTTGTTGCAGCCTGCACACTAAGTTACTCTAAACACACATATTTCTCAGTATTTTAGAAATCTTTGGAGCACTTATGACTTTACTTTCTCCTTTTCTGCACCTTCTAGTCTTCATTTCCCTCCTTTTTTTTAAATCTACAATTCTGTGGTTAATAATCTCAACCACTGTCTTGCTAGTCTTCAGGAACGTCCTTACTCCACTATCTTCTAGTTACAATTGCCTGACAAAAATCACAGTCCTATATGAGTTCAATATTCTATAAGTCATTGAATGCCTCACAAGTTGTTAAGTATTACCACAGGAATTCATCCAACCAATCTGACTGGCACCACCATATATTCATGCTTGATAATTTCACTTGTCCCCTAAAATTTGCCCCTATTACCAAACTCTCCCATTCTCCACGTCTATTTCAAAGTTTCTTGGGCATTCCCAACACCCCACTACCATCAATCTTTCCTCTGTCATCTACCAGATGACGTCTTGGAGAAGTAGAAACCATCTGAAAGTAATTCCTTCTATTGCCAAAAAAAGCATCTACATACACACTCATTTTTCATCCCTCTATCCAAGGCTGATTCTTCTGTCTGCATTCCAGATTTCTATCCTCTCAGGTTTGTTCAAGAACTTTGTATTATTAAATGTGTCTCTTCTGTATGGTCAACTTCTTTCCTATCAGATCTAACCATATTCAAATGTCTCCAAATTTCTCTTTCTCTCTCTCTCTCTCTCTCTCTCTCTCTCTCTCTCTCTCGCTCTCTCTCTCTCCTCTCTTCATAGCAAACTTCTCCAAGGATTGTCAAGAGTCAAATTTCCTATTTCTTCATACCCTAGTATTCTAATGCATTCCAATATCTCTCACATGCACCACTCAACTCCACCCAAACAGTTCTATAATGAAAGTCAATGACTTGCACAGTATCAAATCCAATGGACTTTTAATTTTTATTTCATGGCACATCTCAAAACATGCTGCATTTTTACTCCCTATCGCCTCTATACTTCCTTGACTTAACACTCTTCTAACTTAAATTTCTGGCCAGTATACCTCAGTCTCCTTTCCTGGGTACTCCTCCCCTATCCATTCTTTAATT
The DNA here is from genome assembly GCA_963574415.1 of Tarsius wallacei. Lineage (NCBI taxonomy): Eukaryota > Metazoa > Chordata > Mammalia > Primates > Tarsiidae > Tarsius > Tarsius wallacei. The sequence continues at coordinate 16,674 of CAUYQG010270228.1, read as the reverse complement.
GATGAAGTTCCTTGATTGAATTTTCTACCTGATTGCATCAAAAATTGTCTGTTAACTACTACTGGCTTTCTTTTTCACAATATATTGGAATTCCAAATACATATGAGTAGCATTATTGATTTTATGCTGGAAAATGGTTTTCCTCTGAATGACAGAGCTAACATTAATTTTTGCCATTACATGAAAAAGGATTTAAGCTGGGCTCGGTGGCTCAGCCTTTAATCCCGCGCTTTGGGAGGCTGAAGTGAGTGGATTGCCTGAGCCCGCAGGTTCGAGACCCACCTGGGCAACTTGGTGAGACCTCATCTCTACAATAAATCAAAAAACTAGCCGGGTGTGGTAGCACTCGCCTGTGGTTCCAGCTACTTGGAAGGCTGAGGCGGAAGGATCACCGGAGCCCAGCAGGTCGAGGCTGCGGTGGCTGGAAGTGGCCTCTGCACTCCAGTCTGGGCAACAGAGTGAGACTCCAACTCAAAAAAAAAAAAGAAAGAAAGAAAGAAAAAGGATTTTAAAAATTTAATAACCTCGTGTTATATGTTAATACTCTATATAGATTTTGCAGTTAAAATTTTAATGAACCAAAAGGTGATGTGGGTATAAATAGTTGGGAAGAAATTCTGAAAGTTCTCTCCTCCATAAAAGCAATAAGATTATGGACAAAGTTGTCATAATCAACTTTTTCATGATCCTAGAAGTTAACCCATGGCTTTCGGTAACCCAGGAAGCATTTATTCAAGAATAGCAGGTGATTCTCAGTAAAAACAAGCTTTGTAACATTTTTTTCTTGTCCTATTCCCACTGCCCCACCTCCATCTCCATGATAGCCTTGAAAATGAGTAAGAAGTTGGAGAAGCATAGAATATATTATGTAATGAAGATGGGAAACAAGGCAAAGCAACACTATAAATTTTCTATGGCAATAAATATATATTTAATATTCATAATATTATATATATTCAATAGCCACAGGAATTAAAACTACAAATTCAAAATAGTTGTCACTTTTGCGGGTAGCAGGAAAGTGATGAGATCAATTAGTTAGAGGGATTTCAACTGTATCTGTAAGATTTTTACTTGGAGAGGAGATGGGAGGAAGGAAGATAAATATGAAAATAAGGCAAAATTGTATCACATGACTGAACTGCGCGGTAAATACATAATTTTTCTGTCATATCGATGTCTGAATTTTTCTGTATGTATGAAATATTCTATAAAAATGAAAGATGTGTGTGTGTATAAAACCAAAACATGATCAGATTTATTTTGACTATAGTTCATTATCTCTTCCAAGCATAGAAACCAGAGAAATTAGAGCTGAAAGTGACCTTCTAGGCCATTGATGTGTCTTGTTAAACAATTCTTTATGGGATTCCTATAGAAATATTTTTATTTCAAGATAATTGCTTATTGTTTGTAAAATAAATTCATTTATTCTCACAACAAAGTATCAATAATGCAATATAAAATCATACACAATCATACTGCCAAGAGATAACCATCATTTATATTTGGGTATATATGTTTTCAGTCTTTTTTATACACAGACATATATATCTTTTTATATAAAATTAGGGCCATGTTGATCACACGTAAATGAGATTATTGTTTGTCTACTGAAAACCTCCAATGGCTTTCTACTACCCTCCCATAACATCTCACTCTCTTCCTTGCTTATTCTATTTTCACTTCACCAACCGTCTTGTTGAACCAAGCTTGCTTTCAACATTGTACCTTTGCACATGCTCTTCTCTCTACTGGGATTCTCTTCCCCCATGTGACTGATTAGATTGTAATTCACCAAATATTCACTTCCTCACCTCTCCTACTCTGGGTGGAATATAGTTCCCTGCCTCATTGATATTGAGCTTGTCTATGTGACTTGCTTTGTTCAACGAGATTTTAGAGAAAAAAAAAGATTCAAATAACAGCTTGCAATATGCTTGTGTGGGGATGTGCCTTCTTGTGCCTCTGCCACCATGAGAAATATACCCCAGGTGACCTGCTGGTCTAAGAAGGATGAGACTCACATGGTGCAGGTCTGCACACAATTTCCAAGCTAGTGCCAAGCCCAGGCTGAATCAACCAAACTCAGAGAGAACAAACTATGTGGAGATCATATGTTATTTTAACATATTTTAAACCACTGGATTTGTGGGTGCTTTGTTATCAACTATTATTATGACAATAGTTCATGAATATATCCCATATCTTTTCATAGTTTATTCTTGCACTTCATTCAGATTCTGGTTCATGTGATACCTCTTTTACATCCCCCTTCTATCCTCTGGATCCTGCTTTATATTTATTCATAGTATTGATCATGATACCTACATCATGTATGTATTTGTATATATGTGTTTATATTGTTCACTTCCATCTCTCCAATGCCTAGAGTGGTGCTTTGTTCATTGTACATGTTCAATCAATAATTGTTGAGTGAGTGACTATACATTTGGTCTTCATGCATCTTATACACATTTACAATTTTTTTCATTTGTTCTTTCTTTAATTGACAACGACTATGAATTGGTGGAGTACACTGTGATTTTTTAATATATGTAAGCAATGTAGAATGATTAAATCAAACTCATTAAAAATAGAATTATCATGACCCAGCAATCCCATCTCTGGGTAAATATCCAAAGGAATTGAAATCAATATGTCAAAGAAATGCCTGCACTCTCATGTTCATTGCAGCACTATTCACAATAGCTAAGATTTGAAAGCTACCCTAGTGCCATCAACAATAAAGGGCTGAATAAAATGTGGTATACATACACAAGGGACTACTATTCAGCATTTTAAAGGAAGAAAATTCTTTCACTTGCAACAGCAGGAATGAACCTGGAAAACATTGTGTTAAGTAAAATAAGTCAAGCACAGAAAGACAAATACCACATGACTTACTACATGTTGAAATGTTGAACTCGGAGAAGTTGAGAATACAATGGTGGTTACCAGAGGCTGGAGGAAAGTGGAGTAAAGGATGGGAAAAGGATGATGTTGGCTTTTAAAAATATACTATCACATCCTAAACTTTTTTCAATTATTCTCATTTCCATATCATTAGACATTTGTTTCTAACTTTTGCTGTTATAGATAACATTATTATAAATAGCCTTCTAATAAATATTTCAGTATATTCTTGATTATTTTCTTAGAATAAGTATCTAAATCAAAACCTTTAAATGAATTTGGGATTCTAAATGTACTTGAATAATTTTTTCTCTCTAAAATTTGCAGTTTTCTTACTTTGACCTATATAATGATAGAAAGGTTTTCATAAATGGTTAAATCAATAAGATAGTTGAAAATGGTATGCAAGTGTTTCCTTTGCTTTTTGTATGATTTGTGATCCTAAACATTTTTCACATGTATGAGATATTATTAGTAATTCTTCAGAAATAGGTATTCATGTCTGTTGCCCTTTTTTTCCACATTAAACTTTTACCATTGATTCTTAAGGACTCTTTATATGTGAAGGTTATTAAGCTTTGTGAATTGCCTCAAACAGTGCAAATATTCTTCCAATTGTTCATTTTCTTTCCATATTAAGCCATTAAAGCATAGTAGATTAGATACTGCTTTGGGGCATCAGGTAGAACGGCATATGACCACCATCCTCCTCTATCTCTTTCTATTGGTATGACCTTAAGCAAACCAAGATCATATAATTATTATTATATTATATAATTATATTATATATTATCAAAATACTTACCCTCACAAAGCTTCAGTTTCCCATCTACAAAATGTGAAGAATAATGCCTACTATATATGCATGTCCAGTTGGTTAAAGTTCTTTGGTTTTAAACAATATAAACTAACTCTGACTAATGTAAGCCAAACAACCAATGTATTGGAAAGATATTGAGATAGAGCACCAAATTATGGAGATGTAAGCATCCTGAAGTTAGAAAGGACAAAAACCACAGGCAGCCGCAGGAGTCAGCAGCAGAAGCTCCTCCACAAACTGCCCAGCTAAGGCCCAGATGCCACAATACCCAACCTGCATTGCTTTTTGTCCCTGGTGTCTGCAGTCAATATTCCAGCTCCTATTTGAGAGAATCTGACTAGCCTAATCTAGATCAGATGCCCAACCCCCAAAATCAGGAGAGTAGAGTCTAATTGCAGAAGGTTGTATGAGGCACACAACCCCTTCCAAATAACAAAAAGAAGGAAGGAAGGAAGGGAGTTAAGGAGTAAAGAAGGGAAAGAGGGAGAAAGGAAGGGAGGGAGGGAGGGAAGGAGGGAGGAATCTACTCCTGTAAAGTGCTGAGTTCTGAATCTATTCCTTTGATAAGCTGGCAAAAAATAGTCGCCATTCATAATACTGTGCAACAATCTTCTCTGGATTTTCGAAAAAAGAGATTCCATTGAAGTCAGAATCTTAAATAAATTTCTCATAGTAAGTTATCTTCTGCCTTTATTGAACTCATTCCCAGGAGGGTCAGCCCTTGAATCAGGCTGAGGTTGTTCTCAGCATTTTAAGAGTCTAAGGATTGATAGTAACCATAAAGAAGCAGCAGGCTTCTTCAGTTGATTCTGCTTCATTAGGATACACTATGCATGCTTAGTTGTATTCTAGAATAGAACAGAAAGCTGAATCAGTCAAGTATTAGAAACCAAACTTTCAAAACATCTGATATTTCAGTACCAAAATAGAAAATCTGGAATACCAAGTTTTCAAATTTGTAGGAATCTAATAATTTATGTAGTATAAGAATGATGAACAATCCTCCAAGATACTGATACTTGTAAGGGACGTAAGCCTTCCAACCCTTAAATTCCTATCTTTAAAAATGGGTTTAATCTAACACTCATAATTACCATGAAGATTAAAATAAGATGAAAATTAACACTTTACAATGGATTTCTACATTTCCCTATCTCTTTTTCCTTAGAACCAGCTGCAAGCACTATAAAAACTTCCTTTGAGGCCGGGCATGGGTGGCATGCTACAAAAAAATAAAAATTAAAAATTAGCCGGGAATGGTGGCAAGCACCTGCAGTCCCAGCTACTCAGGAGGCTGAAGTGAAGGATTTCTTGAGACCAGAAATGTGAGGATGCAGTGAGCTATGATCATGCCACTGCACTCCAGCCTGGACAACAAAAAGGGTGGGGGGCCCTTGGAATGCAGAACTTTTAGTGCTAAAACCAATTGGTCACCTAACTGTCTGTTATCCAAATCCCTTGAAAAATGGTCATTGAAGGAACACTTATTGCTACAAAGGCTAAACTCAAGAACTTGTCTGTTTTAGAAAAAATGAGACTAAATTTTTAGGGAGCAATTAATTATCAGGTTTTTTTAAAAATCCCAAAAAACTGTAAGCTCCATTGTTACCTAGAAACAAGTTGACAATTTATTTCACAAATGCAATTCAATTCAACATATATTTATTGAGCATCTTTTATGAGTAAAGCATCATGTCAGCCATTGAGGATAACAAGGGTTCTTAAGTGCAATTCATAGTAGACTAAGAACATGATCTGAGTTAGAATTATATTATACTATGTTCTACAACTATACTAAATAACTATGCCATATTATACTCTAATATAAAACAAACTGCGATAAATATTGTCATAATATTTTCTGAAACAAAGCAAGAATGTGGTGATGACATTTATTTTTTCTATTTATATGCCAAAATATGTACTAAACAATTAAATTTTAGATAACACTTTTAACAAATTACCATTACAAAAAAATTTCTAAATAAAATTGGGGCTGTTATGGATAATTCAGAATGAATAGGAAATATAACACTAAAGATCATAATAAAAGTACAGTCATAGACCACATGATGACTTTTCAGTCAATGACGGACCATGTATACAAAGGTGGTCCCATAAGATTATAAAACTGCATTTTTACTTTTTCTATGTCTAGATATGTTTAGATATAAAAATCTTTACCATTATGTTACAAATACCTGCAGCATTCAGTACAGTAACATGTCGTACAGGTTTGTAGCCTAGGTGCAAAAGGCTTTACCACATAGCCTGGGTGTGTAGTAGGCTGTACCATCTAGATTTGTGTAAATGCATTCTATAATGTTCACACAACAATGAAATTGTCTAAAAATGCATTTCTCAGAATGTATTCTAATCGTTAAGCAACACCTAACTGTATTAAAATGGAGACCTGCAGGATATGCTTAAGCAGACTGCCAGTATCCTAATTGGATGCTACTCCTCACAGCAATCTTGCAAGTTCCATTTTACAGATGATGAAAGTATAACCAGAAAATATCAATAAGGGGTAATGTCACAATTCAAACTTAGCTGTGACTCCAAAGCTCATGTTCTTTCCAGTAAACCACATTACCTTCCAGGAGGGTAAGGTGTTTCACAAAGAATCCATTACAGAACTAAACAACAGAGTCATCAGTTGCTCAAGAATGTGATTTATTCAAACAGTGCTCTGAAAGAACATGAAGAAACTAATGAGTTATGTATCTAACCTCAGCACCCGGCTTAGTTCACAGGCAATGTTCAGTAAGAGTATATGGAATGAATTACGTCCACAATTTTAGGGGAAGACTTCATAAGGAGGTGGGATCCTAAACACCATCAAACACATCTAGAAGAAAAGTTTGAGAAAACTATCAAATTTCAGGCTGGTAAAATTTCATTCCCCATCTTTCTCACCTAGCATTTCAGATTGTTAGTTTTGTTGTTGAAAAGAAAGAAAAAAGAGGAAAAGGAAAAGTAAAGAGGAAAAGGAGGAAGAAAAGAAAGAAGAATAGAAGGAAGAGGAAGAAAAAGAGGGGAAGTAGAAGGAGAAAGAAGAAAAGACCTATAGATTTCTACAACTCTATTTCTCGACAGTTTTCATGACTGATGTCCTTTGGGCTTCAAATTTTCTCTCTCTTATAGATCACAGTATTTGAAGTAAACATTTCAGAGAACCTGGCATTTCAAAAACAAAATGGAAGCTCTGAGATGCCAAGTTTTAAAATATTTTAGACCTCTACTTATTTGTATGGTGTAGCCATACTGAAAAATTATCCAAAGATACTGATCCTGAAGTATATCTGATTTCTGTAAAATCATAACTCTAAAAGACATTTCCTCAAATTCCCTATATTGAAGCTAAAGTCTATGTTACACAGATGTCACTTTTTTTAGTATTTGGAGATGAATTTTTTTCAGCCGAAGTTAGAAAATAGAGTCAATCAGATTCTTATAATGAACATCAAGAGGGCTTCAACATACACATAGCAACTTTCTTCCCTTTCCAAGGCACACCATCCAGCTAGATTCTGAATGAGACAGAACTCCAATGGGATTGGCATCAACCCCACCCATCCCTAGAGGAGTCTAGTTATTAGATTATTTTTTAAAGATTCATCTTCCCCAAGTCCTTGGAGGCAGTACAGCTGGGAGTCATTAGCTGTAATCAGAGGGCAGCAACAAAAGGAGGAAGCAGTGGGTGAACGCTCTGTCTTTCTGTAGCAGCCATCTGGGCAAAGGGAATTTGGTTTTAAACCCTAGTGGGTGGGGGAAGTTATTGGGATCTTGTTATATTTGGATTTGACTTCAGACCCTAAACAAAAGCTCTTTTTTTGCTGAGGTTTGCTTTCTGGAAATGGGAGAGAAAATAATAGCAGGAGTCAGCTAAGAAACATCTCACAGGGCATTTGGTCAAAACAGGCAGGCAGTCTGAACACAAAAGTAAGATATTAGATGTTTGGGAGTCTTGTCTATTTCTGACTTAAGAGTTTTTGAAAGAAAAAAGGAGCTCATCCAAATATTTGATATCTCCTGTTCTTTCCCCTTCCTTCGCCTTTCCCAAAAACAAGGACATCTCTTCAATCCCAGAAAAGAAGACTATGCTTAACTTTAAAGTTTTCCAAAGAAAGAGCCCACTTTTGGCTTGTTTCAAAATAGAGAAAGTGCCACATTTTTCATTTCACCCTTCATCTCTTCTCTGAGGATATTAGCAATGTGGTGTAATGAATAAAAATCAAGAACACACTTTGAAACCAGAAACCTGGGTCTACTGACTGAGTATCCTTAGCAAATTAGGGCAGATCTGGGCCTCACGTCCATTGTTCATAAAATAAGGAGAATAACAGCTCTCTTATAAGGTTGCTAGAATAATATAATATGTTTCAAACACCTAGCATACTCTGGAACACAGCAAGCATCCAACTATTAGGGGTATTTTTATTTACTGTTATTTATAACAAACTTTTAATAAAAGTAGCAAAACTCACCAAATAATGTCAGAATTTTTGAGAGAAGGGGGAAACATGAGTTAAACATAGCTTATACTTCCAAAATAGCAGTCCCTAAGTTAGGGATCTGTGGAACTAAATACCACTTATAGGTGTGTGCATTGGAGCCTCACAAGGTTTTAACCTTTTAAAAATTATTTTGGGCATTAAAATGCATATTTCACATTAAAATATATATTTCCAGTTTCCTGGAGACACTGAGAATTTGGCAACTATGGGCCAGCATTCCTGAATGGCAACAGAAGGGTAGGGCTCAACAGGGACTATCCCTTTCAGACAGGACATGTGTTGCTCAGTTTATCACAGTCCCCTGACTCTTTGTTGTAGAATCCTGACCCTGCTTCACTACCTTATTCTGCCTGGCCCTTTTAGGCATTTGAATAAATGATAATGTCTCTTGCCTCTTGCCCTTAAGTACAGGTGGTTGAGAATAAGAGAAATATGAAGGTGCTTCAGGAAGGGTGCTGAGTTTATAGTTGTAGGGCATAAAATGAAAAGAAAATCATATGACATCTTGATTAGAGGATTAGTAAGACATGGGAACCAGACCCAAAGCCTCCTCTAGAATCCTGGGTTTGTCATTTAAGTTCAACAAGTCTCAAGTTCCTAAAGTGTAAACATCAGCTAATATTCACTCTGCCATTGCAAAAGTGGACATGCGGATCAAATAATGTAATGCATGTGAGCAAATTGGAAAAAGCTACATATAAATGTAAGGTAGATTCTCAAAAAGAATGGCACAGTATGTAAAGAAAAAAAATCATTTACTATCCATCTCTAATATTGTATCTTTCTTGGAAATCACACAACTAAAAGGGATCTTTAAGATAATTTAATCTAGCTCTCAGTTTTATAGATGAACAATCTGAAACCCAAGAGGCAGTTCCCAAGAGGCTTATAATATAGTGAAGTAAGACAAAGTATTAAAAACGGGTGCTTACTGAGGGATGGATACCTAAACCATGAGAACCTCTATTAAGCCCAGGGGTAGAAATAGCAAGTCACCTTGGGCAGTTTTGGGGATTTTGTTTGTTCATTTAAAAAAAAGTAACTTACACTGTTCCTGCCTTGGATTTTAAAATGTAAGAGTAATAGGCCCTCCCTTTCTCTGAGGAAAGGATACAGCAAGATATACACACTGTAAGCAGACACAAAAGGTGTCTCTCCTCTCATTTGCTGAGTTCTATGGAAGTGGTGAGAAAATTTGCAGAAAGAAACTATAAGTTTTCTGAGGAGTCTTTGGGAAACTCAACCCCAAGCTTCCTGTTATTCACATGTAGAACATCTGTCAAGAAGAATCAGAGCTGGCAAGAAACAGGAGTCCATAGGGACCCAAGGTGAAAAGAAGGGCCTAAGGGTTCTGCTGAGTATAGGTGAGGCTAGAGACCTTTTGTGTCATTTCAGATCTCCCTAAAAATAGATATCAAGGCAGAAGTAGATATGAAAGAATTTATTAGGGGAAATGCTACTATAGAAAAGAAGGGAAGAAAAAAAGAAGGAGAGGAATCTTCAGACTGAGATACAGGACAGACACTGTGAAAGTCAGGCTAAGTGAAAAGAGCCTCAGAGCACAGAGAAGTCCTGAGGATGTCTCAGTCAGGCCCATGGGAAGTGTCCGTTAGGTGCATTTGCAGTAGACAGGAATGTCCCAGTTCTAGCTGCCCCCCTCATATATCCACCAGCCTAAAGGTGAACAGCCAAGCTCCGTCAGCTAAGCTCCCTACAGCACGTTCTCTTGAAGGGAGATCTGAGCTGTCACCTCTACAGCTGCCACAGACATTAGCAAACTGCCATGCTACCATACTGAATGATTACAGCCTTCACTACTTTTACAGGTATTTGGGCCTACAAGAGGGTTGTTCCTTGGTGTCCACCAAGCTGGGAGAAACCAGTGTTCAATGGTGTACTCACTGTAACTTCCAGTCTTCTCTCTTTGCCTTTCTTTTAAAAAAAAAAGATTTGCCTTTTGGGCTGAGCAAATCCTTTGCTTCTTAAATAATTAGAGAATTGGAGTGTTACATAATTCCAAGAGAGAGATAAGAGAAATCCTGCTAATAATGATAGGTGTTGGGTAGGTAGAGAGCAGATCAAATAATGAATTTGAAAAGTCATATGTAATGTCTTTATATTTGTACCCTGGCTGATGAAGTGAGTTGTATTAATTAAACATAGATATAGGAAGCATTAAATAACAAAAGAAGGTTTTGATAGTAAGTCAAATAATAGAGATCTCTAACAGCAGATACAGTAACTTACACTTGTATAAGATTTTCCAGATTACAAAGACTTTTCCATATATATTACATTCATTAACACTCATGACAACAAGAAAGAGTAGACAGAGTACTTTGTCTCTATTTTAGTAACAAAAAAATAAGAATCAATGAAGATTAATAAACATATCTAAACTCCGTCTCTCCATAATTAGCAGAGTTTGTACTAGAATTCTTTTTTTTTCCCCAAAACTTCCTTTCTATTCTATTCTATTCAGTTTCCTAGGTTGACTCTAGATTGCCAACTCAATGCACTGAAAAATAAAGTTCTAGGATGTTAAAGGAAGGAATGATCTCACCAGCCTGAGGTGGCCAGGGGAGGCATCCCAGAGCAGGAGAGATGGGATCTGCTTCTTAAGTGGTGGCAGGATTCAGAGAGATAGAGAGGAGTGAAAGAGTATTCTAGAAGAGTAAAATGCAGGACACTGGGAAAAGAGCAAATAAAACAACTTGACTGGTACAGAGGAATTGTAGATAACTGGGAATAGGAAGTTGGGACCAGGTAAGATACTTTATCCAGAAGGAAGTAGAAAGTATCAGGGTTTTAAAGGAGTGGTGATGTTCTCAAAGCCATTAGGAAGAGCACTGAGACCAGAACCCTATGTCTGGTATTTCAAAGAGAGAAGGATGAACTTACAGGTTATTGAATTAGTTTAGGCAAGCTAACTAAAGGACTGGGAAATGATTATATAATATCTAATACAGAAGGGTTGGGTGCTAAGAAAGTAGATAATGAGCAAAATCCCATGAAAGAAATCTCAAAGATGGTTTCCAGAAAGAGGGACTCAAGAAACAGGATCAGAATACAGATAAGAAGCCACTTTAAACAGCTTTTATGTTAAGGATTCTATATTTGGACCAATCCTGAAGCAAATAAGGTTAAGAAATGTTTATGTTAGAAGATTTGCATGTAGAGCACTGTTTTCCTCTTCTTAGTTTCAGGGCAGCCAGACAGAAGTAATTAAGTGTAATTAAATATAAAAAGTATCAATTAGCACTGATTCTCCCATCTTCAGAGAAAAATGACCAATTGGGAATGAGTGATCTAATCCTCTCTCAGGCCTCAGAAGGAGTCGGAAACCCAGACATCAGCCTAATCATGTGGGAAGACATCAGAGTAACACAAACTGTCTTCTATATACAAACAGGCAATTTTTTTTCAAAGTAGCCATTGTTCAGCACATCATTATAATCTCTAAAATAATAATATGAAATGTTCTGTTAACATATTAACATAAGTCTGACACCTTGAGTGACATGGAGTCTCAGTCAAGGGTGATATTTCACCCCTGTCATTGGATATTTAAAACCTTTATATCTAAAAAGAATAAATATAATATGGCAGACTGAACACACTTAATCTCAATTCTCACTTTCATTTTTACCAAGTAGATTCAAATCAATCACTTCTTTGTTCTCAAAATGACTTCAGATACAATGCTGAATGGTATAGTCCTAGGTTATAACTATTTTTTTCCTTCTGCAATCATCTTCAATGGGTCCAACTGAACCAAAACCTTTGTCATTCTGCCTTTTCCATTTCTCTCTGCTCCTTATCCAACTGAAACCACATTTCTGCATCACCAGGACCAGAGTTCTCACACAGTTTTTCACAGGGCATTTTCTAGTTGGCAAAGGTTCCTTCCACTTTTTCCCATCCTTAACATCTACACTCTAAATATACACATATGCAACCTTGTGAGAATATTCTGAATATAAGGAAGATGATTTAACAGAGTTATATTAAGTTTAACAACATAAAACAACAAGTTCAGTGGCTTGTATAAGTTGGCAAATCTCCCTCAATTAAGCACACCCAAATCTTACCCACTAGCCCCCTACTCCTGAGCATATCTGACCTTACTCAGGAGCCCACATATCCTCAGACTGAATGACTCACGTTCTTCTGGGATAAACCCTCCCCTTAATATCCAAATAAAGCTCCCAGGCCACACATGGAAGGAGATCCAGAGTCTCCCTCAGGATCTGCCTCTGCCCTCCATGAATCATCCCACTCAGCTGTGTTCCTACCTACCATCACCCACTCCTCCATCCCCATTCTGGTAGATACTCCCTTGCCAGCCACTTCCCCACGACTTGATACCATGGCTTTTCTGTATTTCCTGACGCTTCTCTAACACAAGATTGCTATGTATAGACTTATATTGACATCTTGAGGATATCAGAGAATAATTACAACACAGAGCAGGAAACAACTCCCTTTCAATATCAGTTAAAGGTGTACATGTACTGGCCATTCTTGATTACAAGAAATTTCTCTGGGGCCACATTCCTCCATTGGTTGTACACGGTATCCCTCCATGTCCTTAGGACCTCTCACTCGTACTCTTTCCTCCCCCTTCCCTTTCCATTCACAGACGTTATCCCCCTCTATCTATATTACTTTATTATTCAGAGCCATAAATCATTATCTTTGTCTCCTCTTGACTCAGCCTCAGTATGCCCAGGAAGTCTTGTTTTTCCAAATCAAAAGGCCCATCAGAGCTATTCCAGAGCAATAGAATCAATCCCTTGGAAATAATATATTATGCCATTCCCCTAGAAGGTTGAAACAGTAACACATTTTTCTTTTGTTAGCAACTTTTTTCTGCTTCATTTGCAATGGCTGGACATGTGGAATGTCTTTTTATTGGGACACATCTTCCTGAAACTCACGCTGCAGTGTCCCAGGAGTGCTCTGCTGTCTTGGAAGATGTAGCACTCAGCAGCAGTCAGAGACCAACCTGATTGTGTGCTGACCTCACCCTGAACCCATTCCTGAGACCACCAACAGATTTCTCCAAAGTAATGGCATTTTATTGCATTTCTTTGCCAAGGGTAATCTCCTAGATGTATACTATCAGCATCCGTCCCATTTCTGTGTCCTCCAAACAGTCCATATGCACCTTTTCTTCAATTCTCTCACAACACCAGGACTGTGCTCCCTCTAAATGCTCTAAAGGAGAATCCATCCCTTGCCTCTTCCAGATTCTTGTGGCTCCTGGAACTGTTTGGCTTGGGGTCGCATAATTCTAAGCTCTATCTTCTATGTCTCAAATCTCTTTCTGCTTTTTTTAAAATAAATATATTCTACTCCCCTTTCACACTGGTTGCAATATGGATGGGGTGGAGAACCCATTCAACCACAGAGATCATGAAAATGTCCTCGGAACAGTGCAGTGATATCTTGGAAGGAAATGAGTGCTCAAATGACCACAATGAGTAGAGCTGTTGTGCTAACCTAAATAGCTTGGCCTGAAATCTATATGAGAGAGGAATAAACATCTATATGTTTTGAACATTTATTGGACTTATTTATTACAGCAGCCTATCCTTACCCTCAGTAGTATATTTTCTATTATAAACAATATTGGAATGAACCTTTTGTACCTACATATTTGCATACACATATCATTGGTTGGTATAAGAGGGAGCCTATTTCTTCACACTTTGACTATTACTTGTTATAATTAATTTTTTAAATATTTGTCAATTTTATAGATAAACAATGGCAGACAAATTGAAAAACTTTCAATTTCTTAATTATTGGTGGGCTAAATACTGTTTTATATGTTTATAATCTAATTTACATGGCTTACATGGGCAGAAACTACTCAAAAATTAATATTTTTCTAGTAGATTATAGATCTTTTTATTGACGTGTAAATATTTTACAGATTTATAAAAACTTTGTCTGCCAAATATATATATGTGTGTGTATATATCTCCATGCATTTCATCCAGATAATCAAAGAATCCTTAACTTAATGACATCTGCAAAGATTCTATTTACAAATAAGATTGCGTTCACAAGTTCTGGATAGACATATATTTTGGGGTAGAAGGAAACCACCATTCAACCCACTACAGACTTCACACATCTAAGAGCTCTTGGTTATAACAGAAATCCTTCCTACAGGCTCCACAGCACAGTTTCAGAAAGGAGGTTCACTGGGTTTGTCTACTTGAGGAAACCCTGTTCCCTTAAACCTGGATCTAGTTGATATTGTCTGTCCACAACAAGAATTGCTGCCAGAGACTTAGTTTTACATGCTAAGATTCTATGATAGTGTAAGGTAGAGAACATATAACTCAATCTCACTTGACTTTTCCATCTCAGCAGAATAGAAAGTAAATCTCACCTACCCGGGAATTTTGTACATAATACTCTGTGACAGCATTTTTCAAACCGTGATCTGCAGAACAAAAGATGTTGCTGGGTGTTCCACAATTACATGGTCTGAGAGAGTGACCACACATACAAGCTTATTAGTGGCTGCAAGAAGCTTATAGTAAAGAAAACTACTTAACTCCATTTAACCCAATGTATCCCGAGCTCTCTTGATCTTAAAGACCTTCTATTTAGCTTATCTTTTACGATCTCATGGAACAGTAATGTCCTACAAAATATACTTTGGAAAACTTTTAAAATATCCAGAGTGTCATAAAGTCAATATTACATAAGGGACAGTTGTCGCCGACTCATTCTCAGCATTAGTACACAGCTGTATTTTGCCATCTTGGTATTAAAAATCTAAAACTAAAGTCTTGCACAGTGACTATCATTCATAAGACTGTATTTTATATTTGAAATTTGCTAAGAAAGTACATCTTAAATGTCCTCACAATACACCTAACAAAAATGGCAGCTAATGTATGATAGATATATACATTAGCTTGATTGTGGTAATCATTTCACAATATTTGTATATATCAAGACATCATGTTGTACACCATAGATATATACAACATTTATTTGTCAATTATACCTCAATAAAGATGGAAAAATGAAAAA
Organism: Tarsius wallacei; assembly: GCA_963574415.1. Lineage (NCBI taxonomy): Eukaryota > Metazoa > Chordata > Mammalia > Primates > Tarsiidae > Tarsius > Tarsius wallacei. The sequence goes on along the minus strand of CAUYQG010270228.1, from coordinate 1,359 downwards.
CAAAATAAAATTAAAGTCTTAATCTAGCCATTTGGATTTTGTACTTAGAACCAAGCACCCTAAAATAGCTAGCATCTGTAAGATGAAGGCACCAAACCAACACAGAATAACCCTAGTTGATTTTTTAAAACACACATACACACACACAATAAAAACCCTTACAACCTATAAGTTTTGAAAAGGAGTGAAGATTTTATTTCTTGTAAATGGCTACAGCTTCCAAGGTGACCATCCCACAGCATAGGATGAAAAATGCCTCCAACCACAGCCTAGAGACCGGTACATCAAAGAAAGAGTAAGTTGGGGTAAGAGCTTTATCCTGAACAAGATAGCTAAACATACTTATTTAACAGATAATAGGAGGAGCTATGACTATTCATGAAGTGGGCCAGATACAATTGTATTGAACAAACATATATATAACATATGACCCACGTTCACCTTGGAGTGGAGACAACATTTAAATATAGTACAGTTAGGCCCTATATGTCAAAAGGCATTTTCAAGACCACAAAGGCACACAAGTGTGCAGTTTCTGTAGGCTGCCCAGAACCAGTTTATTATCAGTGGTCTTCTCATGGAGAAAGTTACGAAAAATCAGTCTCTTATCCAATCAAAACCATAATTATAGCTGAGGAACAAGGGCTGGGGGTCAATTAGCCCAGCATCTGATGAAGTTGCAGATTGGTTTTTGTTTTTATTTGGTTTTTTGTTTTTTGTTTCTTGTTTTGTTTTGTTTGTTTTTTGAGTTAAGGTCTCACTCTCACTCAGGCTGGAGTCCAGTGGCACAATCATGGATCACTGAAGACTTGACCTCCTGGATTCAGGTGATCCTTCTGACTCAGCCTCCCAAGTAGCTGGGACTACAGGCACATGCCACCACACCCAGCTAATTTTATTTATTTATTTTTTTGTAGAGACTAGGTTTTGCTATATTGCCTATGCTGATCTTGAACTCCTGGGCTCAAGCAATTCTCTCATCTCAGCCTTCCTGAGTGCTAGGATTACAGGCATGAACCACTGCACCAGCTTGCAAATTGTTTTCATATTGCTTATCTTAAAGCAGTGTTTGTTTAGCAGGCTCTTTGGCTTTGACCACTCTAAATATTCCACATTAATTAAATCTTACAGTATTTGTCTTTTTATGATTGGCTTATTTCACTTAGCATAATGTTCTCAAGGTTCATTCATGTTGTAGCATGAGCCAGAATTTCCTTCCTTTTTTTTTTTTTTTTGAGTTGGAGTCTCACTCTGTCACCCAGACTGGAGTGCAGTGGCCGCTCCCGGCCACCGCAGCCTCGACCTGCTGGGCTCCGGCGATCCTTCCGCCTCAGCCTTCCAAGTAGCTGGAACTACAGG
>CAUYQG010270207.1:0-10590 GCA_963574415.1 Tarsius wallacei | reverse complement strand
GAAGCGGACATTTGTTTGGAAAACTGATGACAAGCTGAAGATTGAAACAGGACCCTTACGTATCACCATATACAAAAATTCACTCTAAACGGATCAAAGACCTAAATGTAAAGCCTCAAACTATATGAATCCTAGAAAATGCAGGAGACACCCTTATGGAAATGGAACTGGCAACCAATTCTTTGTCAAAACCTTAAGAACCCATAACATAAGCAAAAAGACAGACAAGTGGTACCTCATCAAACTGAAGAGCTTCTGTAAAGCAAAATAAAACATCAAGAGAGCAGGGAGATAGCCCACAGAATGGGAAAATAATTTTTGCCAACCGTTTCTGAAAAAGGCCTAACATCTAGGATCTACAAGGAACTCAAATGTGCTGAAAAGAGAAAAAAAAATAGCCCCATTAAAAAGTGGACAAAAGACATGAATAAACACTTCTCTAAAGAAGATATAAGGGCAGCCAACAGACACATGAAAAAGTGCTCAGCCTCACTAATCATTAGAGTAATGCAAATCAAAACCACTTTGGGATACCACCTAACCCAAGTAAGAATGGCCATCATTACTAAAACAAACAACAGATGCGGATGAGGATGCGGGGGGGGAAAAGGAATGCATGTACACTGCTGGTGGGAATGCAAACTAGTGCAACCTCTTTGAAAGATAGTGTGGCGATTTCTGAAAGAATTAGAAATTGATCTTCCATATGACCTAGCAATCCCTCTATTGGAAATATACCCGGAGGAACTCAAATCATTCTACGAAAAAAGATTCCTGCACACGCATGGTTGTTGCAGCTCTATTCACAATAGTAAAAGCAGGTAACCAACCATTCTGCTCATCGAAGCTGGACTGGTTAAAAAAATGTGGTACATATACACAATGGAAAATTAAATAATGCAGCCATAAGGAAGGACAAACATATGGACTTTGCAGCAACTTGGATGGATAGAGTCTATCATACTCAGTGATCGATAATGGAAACAAAGAACACAGTACCATATGTTCTCACTTATAAGCAGACCTTGAACAATTATCATAGTACTATAAGAAAGGGATTGGCAGTAGTGGAAAACTGCCATGGGAAGGAGGGGTGGGATTGGCAGTTGAGGGAAACTGCCAGGGGAGAGAAGGGCACACTGCATCAACAAGGGTACTTGCATAGTGAACATTTGTATACCTAACCCTGAATTGTACCCCATACCTTAAAATTTTTTTTTTAAATGCCACTGAAAAAATAAAAAGAAACGTTTTGCCAGTGTGAAAGAGGTTAAAGAAAAGACATTAAAATTGATGAGTTTAAAAACTGTTTTGAGCAGTGGAAAAGGTATATCATTTGGTATATTGCATCGAACAGAGAGTGCTTTGAATATGACTGAAGTACAAACATGTAATAATAAATACACAATTTTATTTAAAAATTTAAAAATTTATTTTAAAAAATTTAAAATATTTATAAAAATAAATTCAGTGTGTTTTTGGTCCCCCTCATCTATTTGTAAGTAATTCACAATGGTATGAAATAGTGTAAAAGGATAGAATTGAAATATCTATTTTAGTCAAATAGAATAGAAATTTACTCAGATCATTTCAAGGGATAAATAGTAAGTGCCACATACAATCATAAAGTAAAGAACCATTGTAGAATTACAAAATAATTATGTAACTGTACAATTGGAGATGACATGAGATTTAGGATCCGAGAATGTCCAGTCTTCTAAGTTTAAGATTACTGTGTTTGTTCTTCAGCAGCATGGATTCATTAAGCCTTCTCCATTCTGATAATTCCATTCCTCTTGTCTCTGCTTCTCCAATACTTGTTACTCCACACAATTTGCCTCAGTTTTAATTTGTGCATCTTCTCTCTCTCTCTCTCTCTCTCTCTCTCTCTATATATATATATATATATATACATATATATACATATATGCATATTTCATAATTTTTTTTTAATCTACCACTTCTCCTTACTTATAATTTGACTTTCTGAGTCACTTTCGACTTTTCTTATTGCTAGCAACTGGTACATTCTTTCTTTATATTTAATAGTTCTACTGCCTAGTTCATCACCTTTGATTTGATAGAGATTTCCATGTCAGAAAAGGTTATAAGCCACTGCAGACAGAATTGATTGCCTTTGATCCAGGTTTTCCAGTCGTAAGTTATTTGATTTGCCAGTAGGCTTGTTAACAGACTCCAGTGCATGATAACTTAGTGTCTCTTCCTTGGAAGAGTATGAATGTAAAATAAGAGTTATTCCCTCAGAAGGGGCTATGTCATTGGTAGGAAATGACTTAAGACATACTGCTCAGAAATTATGTTCATATGAATGACTTTAGATATGTGCAGTGGCAGGACCTTATACATTAGGCAGTTTATTTTCGACATTTTGGTTTGCAAGTAACAGAAAACAAACTTGGATAGCTTAAGTAAATAAAAAGTTAAATTTTCAAAAAAAGTTACTGGAAAAAAAACAAAGTGATTTAGCTCCCAGGTTAAAATAAATAATTGAACAATAAACAACCTTAAGAAAGGCAGAAAAGTCTAGAACAAGGGGTTCTGATAATGTAAGAGATGTTTCTTTAACCTTCATATTTTCTTCCTTAGTGTATTTTATTCTGTAAGACTAGTTTTCTTTATAAAATGGAGAATATGTCCACCAGTAGCTGTGGACTATATTATTATGTTTTTGTGACTAGAAAGGAAAGAGCTCTTATTTGATAGTCTTAGTTTAAAAAAAGACTCAAAATGCTGATTATCTCAATTTCATGTAAATGCCCATTCCCTGACTACGTATGGTGCCCATGGTAATAAAGTCACATAAAATAATAGCAGTTTATATTCAGTCCATATGGCTAAAGTGAAGTAAGGAGAGCCAATTACTCAAAAGAAATGTAGGAAGACAGTAGACTTTGAATATAATCTAAGAGTATTATAGTGACTGCAGTTGTGTGCTAATAAACATTTGTTGTTGGTATCCAAATCATTTGCACACTCATATGGATTGCAAATTTAACTTAAAGAGAACACTTAAACTTTATTTCTTTTTATAACAGATTTTTTTTTAAAAATAAGTAAATGTACTTGTAAGGGCCAAGAAAATAACTTCCTTTCGTCTTCTAATGTTTTGCTGAAAAATCAACAGAAAAAAGGCAGACTATAGGAGGAATGAAATACAAAATGTATTTTAACTTGCATAGTAAGAGAGAAACATAGGAGAATTATTTTCCAATAATCCAATGGGTACAAATATTAATATACCCTTAGTCATGGGGTAAGGGAAGGATGGGAAACATGGCAATTTGAGGATAGAAAATAAGTTTTAGGTGCATGCAATGGGTTTGGAGAACGTACAATAACTTGGGACAAAGTGTGTTTGTCCCACATAGCAGACTTTCTTTATTGTAAAAAAAAATATATGCCAGGTGTGTTGACAGATTTCAGGATCTCTGTGAAGTGAGTTAACTTAAGGAAAACTCAGGGAAGCCTATTGTGTTTTTCCTTGGTAGGTTTCTTTCTAGGAAGGCAAAAGAACTTCAGAGAACTTTATCCTATACTTTAAGAGAGACAAAGAATCAAGAGAGAGGAGTGTGCTTCTTCATTCAGCTCAACATATGGCATCAGTTTGTGTGCTACAACACATGAAAAGCTAAAGGACTATCTACATGATTAATTATATATATATAATTTAAAAATTAAATAGCAAAAATACGCAGTAAAAACTTCAACTATTTGCAAATATACTCTAGAAATTATATGGTAAAACAACTGCAATGTGTTGCATAAAGTGTATAAATTAGCAAAAGTTTAACAGTAATTGTTTGCTGCAGTCTTGATATTTAAAATATCTTTAAACCTTCAGTAGTATTTGATAAAATAATGTCATGAATTTGAAGATTATGTGATATGAAAAAAATTATTTTAAAAATTAAGATTAAAAAATTTAGGATACAACAGTGTCATCCTTGTTTAAGCTTTCATAAAATATGTATAATACACCTACAATAAATTTCACATTAGCATTTCAAATGTATTGTTATCATTTATACCAGTGGTCCCCAACCTTATTGGCATCAGGGACTGGTTTTGTGGTAGATAATTTTTCACAAATCAGTGAGAGGAGGGCAGTGATTTGGGGATGATTCAAGCACATAACATTTATTGTGCACTTTATTTATATTATCATTACGTTGCAATATATCATGAAATAACTATACAACTCATCATAAAAAAGAGGTGTAAATGGAAGTGGTAAATAAAATAATGGGCAGGCCACATGCAGACTAAAATAATGTCATGACTTAAAGCCTGACATAAGATGCAGCTGTGCAACTGAAGTACATCAACTCACTTGCCACTCGCTGACAGGGCTTTGATATGAGCAAGCAATTCACTTATTATGGTCTCTGTGTTGTCAAAACTCACAGCTAATGTTAATCTTTATTTGCAACCACTCTCCAGTGCTAGCTTCACCACCTCAGCTCCACCACAGATCGTTAGGTATTAGATTCTCTTAAGGAGCACTCAACCTAGATAACTTGCATATGCAGTTTGCAGCAGGGTTTGCACTCCTATGAGAATCTAATGCCACTGCTGATCTGACAGAAAATGGAGCTCAGGGGGTAATGCAAGTGATGGGGAGTCATTGTAAGTACAGATGAAGGTTCACTCACTCAGCTACCACTCACCTCCTGTTGTTTGTGGCCCAGGAGTGGGGGGACCTTGATTTATGCTATAATTTGTTTCTAACAATAACATAACTTCTGACATTAAATAATGTTATTTGTAAGAGACAGGGTTTTACTCTGTCACCCAGACTAGAGTGCAGGGGTGCAATCATAGCTCACTGCAGCCTCGAGTTCCTGGGCTGAAAGAATCCTCCCACTTCAGACTCTCAAGTAGCTGAGACAACACAAGCTCAAGGCACCATGCCTGACTTATTTTTGTTTGATGAATGTTTAGCTACCATAAAGCTAAGCTTTATTCTTGTCTCAGAAATGCATGATATGACATACATAAAGACCAGTAATCTAGAAATAAAATGTAAGATAGAATTTTACAACATGATTTCTCATTAGCCACAATATCAAATTTCAAAATCTAATCCAAAAAGTAGGATGGTCTGAATGTAACACAATCTTAGTTCAGTTAAGTAAAGAAAATGTAGCCTCCTAATAAAATTAAAGTCAACATTTGTCTTCATTACATAATGTTACATAAAGTCAACATTTGTCTTCATTACAATGAGTGAAGGATGGATTATTATCTTTATGTTGTTGATAATGCAAAAATAATAAAAATAAAATATGATGTGAGACAGTAAGTTTTGAATTTAATTTCCAAGTATCATTTTAATTTTTAAAGCCAGAAGACCTAGGAATCAAGCACTTGGAAGGAGATGTGTCTCTATCAGAGATTGAAGCAACAATCACAATCTTGAGTGGTTTTGCCAAATAAGATAGTAGATACTTTTGCAACCTGGTAAAAAAAATAGCTTCTGTTTGCTTGCTGCTAGAAGCTCTGAAAAAAGCTTGCTGATTCCAAATAACACACTGGACAATTGAAAAATGCATTTCAAATGACCATAGATGACTGAAAAATAAATTTATTTCTTATTGTCCCCTAAATTTAACACTCAGTAAGGAAGATCTGTGGTGACTTCAGAAAAACCCAGAAAAATCACAGGCTGGTTTAGGACACAAAATATCTTGTTAGATGAAAAACAATTATTATTCAGATTGATTTAAAGGGAAAACTTTAAAAAATCAATTAACAGATAAAGCCTCATAGATATAGGGGAAAAAGTAACAAAGATAAGTGTTTAAAAATAAATATCAGCCGGGCTCGGTGGCTCAGCCTGTAATCCCGTGCCTTGGGAGGCTGAGGTGAGTGGATTGCCTGAGCCCGCAAGTTCGAGACCCGCCTGGGCAAGCAAGACCTCATCTCTACAATAAATCAAAAAATTAGCCGGGCATGGTAGCGTGCGCCTGTGGTTCCAGCTACTTGGAAGGCTGAGGCAGAAGGATCGCCGGAGCCCAGCAGGTCGAGGCTGCGGTGGCTGGGAGCGGCCAATGCACTCCAGTCTGGGTGACAGAGTGAGACTCCAACTCAAAATAAATAAATAAATAAATAAATAAATAAATATCATTATGTCCAAATTTAAAATTCAGCAGAGGAACTGAACAATAGAATGGATACTGTCTTTCAAATGGAATACATATAATCTTGGAAATATATAAAGACATAGAAATGGTTTTAAATGAATACTTTTCTAGATCTTTAATTTTTCTAAGTACTCTTTCATAAAATTGATCCACCCTAACATGCACTTCTGATTGAGGCATCATGTATAATTAACTTTTTATATCTCTGCTTTCGTTAGTCCCTTTCTTCTACTTTATAAAAGAAATGCATACCTCTCATTTTTAAATTTTTACTTTATTTTTTTATTAATGATGTAGTATTAATACTTGTAAAGATAACTTGATACAGGATAACTTTTCTTGTAAGAATTGAAAGAAATGGTCACAGGGACTTTATAAATAATTAGTTTCAGTTTAGTTATATGTTATTTTTCATAAGTATAAGAGAAGACAACAAAATATTTTAAACACTAAAATAAATTATATTAGGATAGAATTTTGGATAGAAGTGGAAATAAACAAAATAAGCTCAGGAGAATTATAAATAATGAACAATTTTAGCCCATTGGAGAGGGACTTTGTGGTTTATTTTATTTCTTTTTCTTTATACTATTTCTATTTCCTTGGATATATTTAAAAGAGTGATGCCACAGTTTTGTTTTACAATGTAATATTTACAACATAGCAGAAATTATATTCTTTGTACTTTTTCAAACCTATAATGACAGTGTTAGTCCTCAACTAAAAATTGTGTGTGGGAAGAAATGTTTCCCCCAAAACTATTGTTTTATATTTTAAAGTAAATTCAGATTTTCAGTAGACTTGCAAAGGTAGTACAGAGAATTCCAGTATATCTTTTACTGTTTCCCCTAATGTTAATAATGTACTTATTTGTAGCATAATCATCCATACTAAAAGATTAACATTAGTACATTATTATTAACTATACTCCAGATTATCTTCTGTTTTCACAAGATTTTTCACTATAGTCCTTTTACTATTATGGGATCCAATTAAGATCAAATTAAATTTAACCCCAAATTATTTTTACTTATTTTTTAATTTTAGAGTTGTTAGGTACATGAGAGGATTTGCTACATAAGTCAATTGTGTGCAAGTAAGGTTTAGGCTTCTAGTGAGAACCTCTCTTCCCCTGGTAGTGGACATGACATGGCACCCAATGGGCAATTGTTTGATCTTTATCTCCCTCCCTCCCTCCCTCCATCCTTTAGCAGTCCCCAACATTTGTTGTTCCGATCTTTGTGCTTGCATGCCCAATGTTTATGGCTCAATTATGAGTGAGACCATGTAGTATTCTTTTTTCCCTGTGATAGCTCACTTAGAATGATGATCTCCAGCTGCATTCATGTTGCTGCAAAGGAAATGATTTTGTTCTTCTTTATGATTGTGTAGTATTTCATTCTGTGTATGCACATTTTCTTGATCCATTTCAATTTCAATGGGCATTTGGGCTGATTTCATAATGTTTTTGCTATTGTGAATAGTGCTGCAATGAACATACATATGCAGGTACCTTTTTGATAGAATAATTTATTTATCTCTGGGTTTATTACCAGAAGTAAAATTGCTAGCTCAATTTGTAATTCTTTGAGAAAACGTCACACTGCTTTCCACAAATAATTCCAAGAAAGAAGGCAGAACAGAAGAAAATAAGGTAAAAAGGAAAGAAGGAAGGAAAGAAGGAGAGAAGAAAGGAGGAAATAAAAGGAAGGAGGGAGAGAGGAAAATAAAGAATTCAAAAACGAAAGAGAGAAAGAGAAAATAATCTATTTTCAAAAATAGTAATTAAACACAATCTTTGCTGAATTTTGAACAAAATAAAAAACAATGCATATTCATATAAAAAGGACAGACCTAATACCACGAAGTTGTATGAAAGAACTACCACTCTTAAATAAGTGCTGACAAAATTTTTGAACTAAAAAGAAAAAGGAAAACTCTTCCCTCACAAAGAGGAAAGAAACAAGATAACTACATAATAATGATAATCATACTGCATTGAATTTTCATTTGTATAAATTTAAGTTAGAATCTGACAGACTAGAGACTGGAAAGAAAATGATTGAAATGCAAAAAGCCCCAAAAGGAAGTTTTTGTATAGGAATTTAAAGAGTAATAATTTCAACTTTTCAAGTTGTATGACAAGGGTTTTTTTTGGTTACAAATAACAGATGCCCACTAGGACTAGTTTATATGACAAAAATCTAAAGATACACTTTAATAATAGCTAGATTGAGCAGCTAAAAATTTTTCATTTGAAACTTTACGATTTCCATATGTGGGTTCTGTGTTTATATAACTTTCGAAAAGATTTTTCTCTTGCAGTTGTAAGATAAACTCAAAACCTAAAAATTAACACCTCATTGGAAAGAAAGCTATACTTTTTAACTTTTTCAGAAAATGTCTCAGGTGCAACTATAACCAGTCTAAACAGGGTCATATTCTCATCTCTGAACCAATAACTGTGAGTAGGATTAGCCAAGCATGGGCCTGGTGTCCAATCCTGCAGTTGGAGATGAAGGCAGCTCCACTGTAATCACATAAGTAAGAGCAACAAAGGGGTTTAACTGAGAGAAAAAAAATTCCATAAGCAAAATAAGAGAACAACAAATGATACTTTATTATTTAGGGTTCTCCAGAGAAACATGACCAATAACATGTATTTATATAGAGAAATCGATTTATTATAAGAATTTGTGTGTAGGGAAGGCAAATTGTATCCAGAGTATGTATTTTCTAGTAAGCACAAAAAGTTTCTGTGACGTAAAGGGACTAATGTAATTAACTTGCCAAAAGTAGCCGTCAGATTACTCAGGGGGAATGGTATCATGTTGGAGACTCATTCTCTGTTATTCTTTGCTGCTGGCAGATTGAGAGATCAGCAGCTATCATAGCCAAGGCAGCCTCGAAGAGTGCAAGTACATGTTGCAGAGTCCAAGCAAAACTTCCATCCCTGTCACTATAGTCATTTTGTTCAAGAGTCCATTGGGCAATGACAGGAGTTGCTGGGGAACATGGAAGAATGGATTATGTTACCCACTTGACTATTAAAATTCTCATCTGCTGAGGTCCCACTACAGGGAGCACTTACAAGAGAAACAAATGTTATAATGTTTTTTACCCATTCACAAAGGTTTATCCATATACCATCTATGCTAATTTTCTGACACCAATTCTCCAATCATGTCCCTTTCAACTCCCTGATCAACCAGCCGAACTATTGGTTGCAGCTCATGAATTAGTATATAATTATACAGCTGGCCATTTATCTTTACCAGCAAATTGACCAATAGTGGACACTGTCCAAGTACTGATCACTGAGATTATTCTTCACTACTGTCCTTTAAGGATATCCAAGAAAGGGACTACAGTTTTGCAGTTAGCTGTTCACTTTTGAGTGGTGCCTGTCTTTCATGCAGAATTATCTGTAAACCATGCTGAAGTCTTCTTTCTCCAGTCGTCTGATCATAAGTGCTTTTTATGGGGACAAAAACGCAGGCTGGGAGAGAGAAGGTAGTATAGTGGGAGTGAAAATCATGGGCATTTGGGTTATTTCTTCATGTAAATTTTTTGTTTCTTCAAGACCTGATTAGGACTAATCATGTATATACCACTTTCATTTGATGATAAAGAGTTGCTGTGCATACTTCAATTTTTTGGCTTGGTCCATCAGAAAAAAAATCATTTCATGAAGGGCAGCTCAATTTTCATAGTAACTTGCTGTCCCATAATTAAGTTTTTAGTGTCTACTAAGGTCCAGTATCAGGCCAAGAATCATTAATCAAAAGGAGAATGGATATCACAGAGGATGGCAAACTTAGTTCCAAACTGTTAAGGACCTGCACTGTATTTTACCTATAGGAGTCTGCTGAAAGCAAAATAACATCTCTATCTACCATTGCCACTTTAAGCACCCCTGGATAACCTGGATCATTTGGCCCTTGTGGAAAAGCAGCTTGTACAGAAGCCTGAATCTGTTGCAGAGCTTTCTCTTGCTCTTGGATCTACCTAAAACTATCAACTTTTGGGGTCACTCAGTCAATGACCAGAGTAACATACCCAAATAAAGAATATGTTGCCTCCAAAATCCAAAGAGGCCCACTAGGAAATGTAACTCTTTTTGTGGTAGAAGAGGAAAGATGAAACACCTTAAATATCACCTTAGTAGGGGTATCTCAACATGCGTGTCTTAGTCTGCTTGTACTGTCAAAAAAAAAAAATACAAGAGACTAGGTAATTTATAAAGAAAAACAAAATTATGTCCTTTGCAGCAACATGGATGTAGCTGGAAATCATCTTTCTAAGTCAACTGGCACAGAAACTAAAAACTGAATGCTGCATGTTCTCACTCATAATCAGGCCCTAAACATTGGGCACATGAGCTCAAAGATGGGAACAATTGAGGCTGGGCACTATCAGCAGAGAA
>CAUYQG010270203.1:0-14115 GCA_963574415.1 Tarsius wallacei | reverse complement strand
CAGAGATGTTCCTCTTTACATAAAATTTTGCCCAATTCCGTGGTAGCGCGCGCCTGTAGTTCCAGCTACTTGGAAGGCTGAGGCGGAAGGATCACCGGAGCCCAGCAGGTTGAGGCTGCGGTGGCCGGGAGCGGCCACTGCTCTCCGGTCTCGGCGACGGAGTGAGACTCCAACTCCAAAAAAAAGAAAAAAAGAACAATGCCTGTCTTGTTTGATGCTCTATCCCCACCGCACACGATCTGGTTGTCACCTTGCACTCAGCTGCCTAATCCAAGAGACATTCAGGTGCATCTGAGAAGGCTAGACGGTCCTGGGCCCACAAAGCCTAAATAGAGGACACTGAAAGGATGTGCAAAAACAAGAGCTGGGAAAGAAAGGACGTGCAAAAACCAGAGCTGAGTTTGGTTTCCCAGACAGTAATGGGCTATGTGGGGCAACCTGGACTCAGGACATTTTTCTAGACTGGCTGGGGCCCATGGATTTGAAAGTCGGCAACCCCTGCCGGGCTTGGTGGCTCAGCCTGTAATCCCGCACCTTTGGGAGGCTGAGGTGAGTGGATTGCCTGAGCCCGCGGGTTTGAGACCCACCTGGGCAACTTGGTGAGACACAATAAATCAAAAAATCAGCCAGGCATAGTAGCGCGTGCCTGTAATTCCGGCTACTCGGGAGGCTGAGGCGGAAGGATCGCCGGAGCCCAGCAGGTTGAGGCTGCAGGAGCGGCCACTGCACTCCAGTCTGGGCGACAGAGCGAGACTCCAACTCAAAAAAAAAAAGAAAGTCAGCAACCCAATTTTTATGAAATGTTCTATGCTGGCCAAGAAATGCTATGTGATGCAAAACCAGAAAAATGAGCCTGCTTTGATTGGACAATGCTTAAAAAGGAACAGGAACTTGATATGGCTCAGGGCAGGGGGTTGGAGAGGAAGGAAGTGAAGAAAGAAAAAAGGAATGGGTAAGACACAAATGAGGAGTAAATAAAAACTTCCTGAGCAAATTCTTCAAAGAAGAATGTATGGATTACATGGATTATGGATGTAAAAAGAGGCCTGGAAGAAGAGTCAGAACTTGGATGTCTGAGAGAGATCAATTACATCGTAGGGGCAGAGGTTTGGTGCCTCTGAAAGAACTCGCCGACTGCTCCTACTCTCTGACAAATGATTCCTGTGGGTAAGAAAGGTCTCTGCCTTTAGGAGAGAACAGCAGTTGAGGTGCTTCCAGGTTCTTTCTCAGAAGCCTGAAGACGTTTTCTGGAGTCTTGAGTAAACTGGGGAAAGTCCTTCACTGTTGCGGCACCCTGACAACTGTGTGTGCCCAGTAAAGAGGGATGACACACGCACCAGAGAGGCACTGGGACTCCTGGGAGACTAAGTCAAGGGTGTCACTCTTGGAGACCATCTGATGGGTAGCAGCAGTGAAGAAACGTGAATGGGGTCTGGATGTAAACGTAGGCAGATGCTTCTACTAGTGCAAGGCCAGAGAGGAGCACCAAGATCAGTCCGCCCCTACCTAGGACAGAAACATGTCTCTGCACATCTGGTCCTCTAACTCTGCAGTTCTCAAAGACATGTTAAGACATACTGGTATGTGGCAACATACCAAGCGGCAAGAAATATAAGTCTATGGTTCCTGGTAATACTTAAAGGACTAGGCTTTATAAATTGAAGTAAACAAAGAAATGAGTGGCCCCGAAGTAAGCTGTGATGACAACACTGTTGGTTATGAGTATTCCATTATGCAAGAGAGGCTAACATCACAGTGCAGACTGAGAACCGTATAGTACACGAGTATAGATGATCCCTCCTTCTGTACTTGGAGAACCCACCCTTACCTACTCTCAGCTCCCATGGCTCAAGCAGGGCTGAACCCCCACACCTGGCTTCACTGTAGGCATGTGTTACATGTCACACCACCTAGAGGTGGCAGGGCCAGCCTAGCGATCTGAGCTGGGACCTCAGGACAAGAGATACTTTTTCTCTGCATAGGCTGTAATCTGAAATTACCAACACTATGGCTGCATAGTATTCCGTGGTATGTCACTGTGCAGAACAATTTTACTGAAAAAAGAGCTATTAAGCTCCTCTCTTCCCTCAAACCAAGTTCATCCTTTTCAGGAGAGCTCAACAGGCCTCTGTGAGAGTACGAAAAGATTTGGCATTGGTGCAATTTGCGGATAGCCATGTTTGTTATCGCTTCATCTTTGTATGGCTGAAGGGCATTTCTGAAGCTTCAAAATCCTGTAAGAATACTTCTTTTCCAGGGAGGATAAAGTGGAAAGTTTGAGGTGGCTAGGAGAGAAATCAGGGGAAGGAGTCACAGCAGGAATCAAAGAGACACAGAGTGGGAAATCTGACAAGCAGAATCTTTACCTTGGTCGAGGAACTTCCTAATCATTTGATTAGGGAGTAGAAAGGAGACACAAAGAAGCAATGGTAGATGTTCAGATGGTTAAACTTGGAGAAAAGGCATGTAAAATCATGGCAATACCTCACCCTAATTTTCTCAAATCAAGCAGGGCATTCTCAGAAAGACTTACTTGATTCCACATTTCCTCTCTGAAAAGCCTGGCAGCCTCATCTACATCCTTAGCGGACCACTGCCAGTGTGGCCACTTCTACCCTTTCAAGGCAACTGAAAGCCCTCTGGCCTACCTCTGATGCCTCTGGGGGGGGAAAAATTTGCCCCTGCCTCGTCTTGCCTCTGCTTCCACAGCAGCATCTTCTGTGGCCCATGGTTCTTGGCTGGACTGGCACTGAGGGACACAGCAGTGTGGCATTCTTGAACACAGCAGATCCACACAGAGCTACACAGCAGTGTGGCTCTCCCTCTATCTACTGTGTGGAGTGGCTGCTGCATTGGCAGCTGACCTTCTGGTTGCTATCCCACAATGCTGTAGTTGAGTTCTTACACTGGAGACTCAATAGTGCTTGTGTCAAAGAAAATACAGATAAAAGTAATCTATATTTTGCCTAATTACAGCTGGCTGGGGTGCTAACAGAATGCTTATATCTAATTTTGTGTCCCTAAGACAAAACTGACAGCTGTTATTAGAACTAGACTTGAATTGTGTTCCTCCAACCTCAGGGTGGACTCCAGGGGCCACCAGAATCAAACAATAATGTGGCTGGTTGCACTACTCTGTGTGGTACGTTCTTTCTCATGTGCTGAGATTTGCCTTGAGAAGAAGGCCAGATTGGGTGGTGTAAACTGGAAAGTACTCTTCCTTAGGTATACAACAGACCTTTGAGAATGCAACACAAAGGCTGCAGAAATGGGAACAGGGGGAAGAAACATTGCAAATGTTGCAAATGTTGCAAAAGTGTCATTTGGAAAAGATGACCAGTTTCTTCACTTAGTCATAAAGTCTAATGTTGAACAGCACGTTGCACCCAGCCCTCTTTGACGTTAGGTGTGGCCATTTGACTAAGTTCTTGCCAAAGAGTTATTAGCAGGAGTGCTGTGTGGAACTTTTGAGAAGTCTCTTAAATTGAGGAGGGGTAAATGCTGTTTCCTCCGTTCTGCTGCCAGGAACACAAATGTGATGGTTGTAACTCCAGCTTCCATACGGGATTGACTATGAGGACAAGGGCCACCTAGGATTGGTAGAGAAGAAAGCTAGAAGGAAGATGGGTCTCTGAAATCTTTCTGGGGATGCCCAAGATGGTCCTCGGCTGTCCTGGACTGCAGACCTCTAGACTGCTTTTATGTGACAGAAAAATATAATTCTATCTTATTTACAGCACTATTACTTGGGTTGTTCTATTATGTGCAGTAGAATCCAATCCTAACTGATTGGAGGTTTTGACAAATAACTTTATAGCAAGCTAGAAATTCTATCTTCGGTTTTTGATAGCAGTTTATTTTATTTTTTTATTTTAGGTTTAGGGGAGTACATCGGCAGGTTTGTCACATGGATATATCATGTAATGCTGGTGTTTGGGCTTCTATTGAACCCATCATTCAAATATTGAACATAGTACCCAACAGGTAGTTTTCAACCCTTGCTCCCCTCTCTCCCTTCTTGTGGAGTCTCCAGTGTCTATGGATGCCATCTTTATGTCCTTATGTAACCATTGTTTAGCCCCCACTTATGAGTGAGAACATGTAGTATTTGCTTTTCTGTTTGCATCAATTCACTGAGGATAATGGCATCCATATTGCTGCAAAGGACATAATTCCATTCATTTTTTTATGACCGCACAGTATTCCATGTGCATATGTTTACCACATTTTCCTTATCTACTCCACCAGTGATGGACACCAAGGTCAGTTCCATGATTTTGTTATTGTGAATAGTGCTGCGATAAACACTATAGTGGAATAATTTATATTCCTTTGGGTAGATACCCAATAATGGGATTGCTGAGCCAAATGGTAGTCCTATTTTTAGCTCTTTGAGAAATCTCCAAACTGCTTGCCACAAGAGCTGAGCTGATTTACATCCCCACCAACAGTGTGTGAGAGTTCCCATTTTTCTGCATCCTCGTCAACAGGTTATTTTTTGACTTTTTAATAAGAGCCATTCTGACTGGTATGAGACGGTATGTCATTGTGGTTTTATTTATTTATTTACTCATTTTATGTTTTTGAGTTGGAGTCTCACTCTTTTGCCCAGGCTGGAGAGCAGTGGCACACCCAAGGCCACCACAGTCTCAACTTGCTGGGCTCAGGCGAGTCTTCTGCTTCAGCCTTCCAAGTAGCTGGAACTACAGGCACAAGCCACTGTGCCCATCCAATTTTTCTTCATTGATTGTAGAGGTAAGGTCTCGTCAAGTTGCCCAGACTAGTCTCAAACCCGTGGGCTCAGGCAATCCTCTCACCTTGGTCTCCCAAAGTGCTGAGATTATAGGCGTGAGCCACCATGCCTTGCCTGTAATTGTGATTTTAGTCTGCATTTCTCTGATGATTAGTGATGTTGAGCATTTTTCCAAATGTTTGTATGTCTTCTTTTGAGAAGTGTCTGTTTATGTCCTTTGCCCACTTTTTAATGAAGTTAATTGTTTTTTTCTTGTTGATTTGTTTAAGTTCTTTATAGATTCTGGCTATTAGTCCTTTGTCAGATGCATACTTTGTAAATATTTTCTCCCATTCTGTAGATTGTCTATTTATCCTGCTGGTAGTTTATTTTGCTGTGCAGATGTTCTTTAGTTTAATTAAGTCCCAATTGTCCATTTTTGTTGCATTTGCTTTTGAGGTCTTAATCACAAATTCTTTGCCTAGACCAATGTTCAGAAGAGTTTTTCCTAGGTTTTCCTTTAGGATTTTTATAGTTTGAGGTTTTACATTTAAGTCTTTAATTCGTCTTGAGTTAATTTTGTATATGGTGGGGGAGGGGCAATTTCATTCTGCATATGATTAGCTAGTTTTCCCAGCACCATTTATTGAATAGGGTATCCTTTTCCCATTGTTTATTTTTGTCAACTTTCTCAAAAGATCAGTTGGTTGTAGGTGTGTGGCTTTATTTCTGAGTTCTCTATTCTGTTCTGTTGATCTATGTGTCTATTTTTGCACCAGTATCATGCTGTTTTGGTGACTGTACCCTTGTAGTATAATTTGAAGTCTGGTAATGTGATGCCTCTGACTTTGTTCTTTTTGCTTGGGATTGCTTTGGCTATTTGGGTTCTTTTTTGGTTCCATATGAATTTTAGAATTGTTTTTTTCTAATTCTGTGAAAAATGGCATTGGTAATTTGATAGAGATTACACTGAATCCAATTAACATTCACTTTCCCAGACTCTCTTACAGCCAGAAGTTACATGAGGTACAGTGCTAGCCAGAGAGAAGTAAGCAGAAGTATGCTGGGTTGGGTTCTAGAAAAATTATCATTTTCTTGATTGAAAAAGGGATAGATCCAGCTCTAATATTTCTTTTGCTCCCTGTCCTCCCTATCATCCCCTACCCCCCATTTTTCTGCCCAGAAGGTAGATGCTTCTTATGAACGTGAAGCAAAATCCAAAATCTAGTGATGGGGAAGCAGAAAGCCAGAGGAGCCTGGGCTGTGGATGACTGGTCCTGAGCAGCTAACTAGCCTTGGGCTCCCTAGTACTTTTATGCCACATGAGAAAACGAAATCTCTTTATTTAGGTCCCTGTCATTTTGGGTTTCCAGGCACATTTAACAATTTTCAACTGAGATAAAAATTTTACCTTTATATATGGCAAAGACTTCCAGAGACAGAAAGGTGCTTTTAGGTGCTAATTCACTGTGGCTTTGTATCATGGTGTAGCAAGGGCCCAAGGGAAAAAAAGGAAGACCCTCAAGATTCCTCCCATCTTCAAAATTAAGACCGCATGCTTCCATCCCACCTTCTCCTGATAGCAGTTCTCACAGCTTCCGATGGAATCTGAATTCTTCTAGTGGGAAGAAGGGCTGGGGGAGGATGACTCAATGTGAAGAGGATCTTGGCTCATATAACATTTCCTGACAGCCAATCTTAAAGCATTATGTCAACTGCATCACTGTTTCTCAACCTATTTTTAACTCATTCCCGCTTCTGATACACATAAACTTTATTTTCTGTTTCCATTAAGAAACTCAGGGCTTTCCCCCTCCTAGAAAACTTCCAGGCATTTTCAAACCACGTGTATTGCCATCTCTGCCCCACATCCAGGAGCTTCTAATACCCTCTCTGCATGTCTTGAGAAATTATCAGTCTCATTTAAATTTCCTAAGATTCTGCAAACTAGACACAATTCCTGGTATATCCAGTGATACCACAACTCCTGGGGGAAAGATGAGCCATGTATGTGACAGAAGCAGGTAATGGGAGGAAAACAGAGAGACTGGGGAAAAGGAACTCGATGTAATAAGTTTGGGGTTCAATGTGGCTCACCTTGTGTAGGATCACCCAGCACCTGACATCCAGCCCTACCAAGGAAATCGGTCCCAGTTTTACCTCCAGAAACTCTGCTGCCTCTCCTTTGCTCAAGGTCGACACTGAAAGGCAGCCCAAGGAAATAACCAACTGCTTTCTGATCTTTTCCAAGGGTCTCTGAGTCCATGAAAGCTACTCAGTTGTTTGGTCTGGAAGCTGCAAGGCTTTTAGTCCTGTTCCTGGTCTGAAGGTTATCTCTGCATGGGCAGTAGAAGAAGTAGGAGAAGAAGGAAAGTAGGAGAAGAAGGAAGTAGGAGAAGAAGGAAAAGGTCAAGCAACCTCTCCAGGATTCCAGGAATAAAGGAACAGTTCTCCTCCCAAGTTCTTAGTTCTATTTCACAACCAAATCCAGATCCTTATAAACATTCCTGGAAAACAGAAAGCTAAACAACAGTCCATTTCATAAAGAGAAGTCGTAAATGGAATCTTCCCTCTATATCCTGTGTATCCAAAACTTTGAGAGACCGGGAGGGAAAGAGAAAAAATCACAACATCTGGGATCTGAGGTTAGAGCAGGAATGAGAACATGTGAAAGGCTGAGAGTTGCCTGGACCCTTGGAGTCAGGTTGAAGGTCACTCCTTTGTGGTTTCAGGCAAAGAGTGAAGGCCATGGCAGGAAGTCTGGCAACCACACAGACACTCCCTGTGGGAAGCAACTGACGTGATTTCACACACCCTTGCCTCCTCCTCTGTTGGATCTGCAGGACTTCCAGGGGCTTCCAGCAAAGTTGAATCTGGCCTGGACCCTCACAGTACAGTGGGGACATAGTGTGGTGGACTCTACAACCAAACTGCCTGGGTTCCAAGTTCATAAGTCAGTTACTTCATTTATCATTGAGTGACTTCAGGCAAATTACTTAACATCGTGGCATCTCAGCTTCCTCATCTGTAAAAGGGGATGAGTATGCCAGTCTCCTAGAATGATTTAAGGGTTCAATGAGTTGGTCTTTGTAAAGTTTCCTTTTTTTGATTCAGGGTTTCACTCTGTCACCCAGGTTAGAGTGCAGTGGCATGATCACAACAATCACAGCTCCCGGCAGCCTCAACCTCCTGGACTCAAGTCATTCTTCCACCTCCGCATCCCGAGTAGCTGGGACTACAGGCACATACCACCACAGCCAGCTAATTTTTTAAAAAATTTTTGTAGAGACAAGTTTTCGCTATGTTGTCCAGGCTGGCCTCAAATTCCTGGGCTCAAGCAATCCTCCCGCCTCAGCCTCCTAAAGTACTAGGATTACAGGTGTGAGTCACTGTACTCGGCCTGTAAAGGTCTTAACATGGTACTTCACACAGTATCATAGAATGGACAATAAATGTCGGTTGGTATACTGATTTCCTATGTTTACTATAACAAATTACCACAAACTTAGTGGCTTAAAACAACAGAAATGTATTCTCTCTCAGTACTAAAAATTAGAAGTCCAAAACCAGTATCACTGGGATGAAATCAAGATGTAGGGTCTCCTAATTTCCCCTGTTTTTTACCTCTGTCATGACCAAGAAACACAGGGTACCTTGACTGCTCTGTGACCTGGTCAGCTGTGTGTTATCCCCTACAGATCTGAACCCACCCTGGGGCCTTGAACATTCTCAGGCACTGATAAAGGTGTTCGGGTTGTTGCTCAAAACACTCAAACTAGCCCCAGCCCTGAGCCAAATGCCTTAAACCCTCACATAAACTCCACCCTGATCTCCTTGTGGAGAATATACCTAGGCAGAACATCCCTCTCTCTCACTGTCCATCTAGAGGATGCTGCAGTCCATTCTGTAAGTTCCCCTAACAAATGCTTTGAACTGATCACCCTGATATTTAGTACTTCTTTTTTTGGAAACCCAACAAGCCCCATCTCAGAATGGTTTGAGGAACTCCCTTGTGGAAACTCCCCTACCACAACTTGTAGAGCAACTCCAGACGTAAGTTCTGATGGAACAGAACACAGATGTCAGCAAGATCACTTTTCTTCTGAAGGCTCTACAGAAAATCCATTCTTGGGAGGCTGAGGTGAGTGGATTGCCTGAGCCCGCGGGTTCGAGACCCGCCTGGGCAACTTGGTGAGACCTCATCTCTACAATAAAACAAAAAATTAGCCGGGTGTGGTAGCACGCACCTGTACTTGGAAGGCTGAGGTGGAAGGATCGCCGGAACCCAGCAGGTCAAGGCTGTGGTGGCCGGAAGTGGCCACTGCACTCCAGTCTGGGCGACAGAGTGAGACTCCAACTCAAAAACAAAACAAAACAAAACAAAAAAACAAAAAGAAAATCCATTCTTTGCCTTTTCCAGGTACTGGTGGCTTCTGGTATTCCTTGGCTTGTGACCATAGCACTCCAATCTCTGCCTCTGCAACCAAATAATCTTCTCTTCTGTCTGTCTGAAATTTCCCTCTGCCTCCTTCTTATAAGGACATTTGTGATTCCATTTAGGGCTAACTCAAATAATTCAGGATAATCTTCCCATCTCAAGATTTTTAATCACACCTGCAATGTCTTTTGTGCCATGTAACGTAACATTCACAGGTTCCAGGGATTAGGACGTGGATCTCTTGGGTGGGTGGGAGACCATTATTTAGCCACTACAGCTGGTATTATTGGCCAAGAGTGAAGTCTGATGAACAGAAGCAGGTAAACACAGAGTGAAGAAGAGAGAAGTCTCTACAGAAGGAGGTTGAGGTATGGCTGCCAGAAGTAGGTAGGAACAACCCATGGGAGGGTTCCATTTATCTTTGGCAGCCTGCAGATCTTCATTTATTGTTATTTATTTAAAATTACATATCCCAAATCCCAACTGATCCTCTCTTCCTCAGGAGCACATTCACCCTAATCCCTGCCATCATCAATCTCCCCAAGCCCGTCATGACTGCAACACGCTCCCAGCTGATCTCTCTGCTTCCAACTTGGTTCCTCTGTAGACTATTCTTCACATAGTGCTGGCTTGATCTAAAATCATACATCACATCATGTCACTCTCCTCTTATGTCCCTAAGTGACTTTCCACCCCTTAAGAATGGAATCCCAACTCTTCACTGTGATCAGGAAGGCCCTGGAGAACTCTGTCTCCTGCTATAACCACCCTTCCTGGCTCACTGTGTTCTAGACACACTTTCCTTTCTGTTCCTCCCACACAAAGATGCTTTCCGCCTTGTACTTGCCAGTTCCTCTGCCTTGACCATTCTTCTGCCAGAATTTCACATGGCCACTTCTCAGAATTCAGCTCTTCTCTGATGATAGCTCAAACAGTAACCTCAGCTTCTCTGACCACTCTAAGAATCCCCCACCACACCCTCACCACTCTCCCTATACATAACATGCTTCACTGCATAATTACTCCTGAATTCACATTTACTTGTTGTCTATCTCCTTCCACTAGAATGAAACCTCTATCTATAAGGGTGAGACTGCATCTACATCGTTTGTTTTAGAGACAAAGTCTTACTCTGATGTCCAGGCTGGAATGCAGTGGAGTTATCATAGCTCACTGCCGTCTCCATCTCCTGGGTTCAAGAGATCCTCCTGCACCAACCTCTTGAGTATCTAGGACTAGAGGGTAGTACCACCATACTCACTAATTTATCCTTTTCTTCTTGTAGAGATGGGGTCTTGCTATATTGCCCAGGCTGTTCCTGAACTCCTGGCCTCAAGCAATCCTCCCACCTTGTTCTTTCAAAGCACTTAGATTACAGGCGTGATCCACCACACCTGGCCACATTTAAGCATTGTTTTTTTGTTTTGTTTTGCTTTGTTTCTTGAGTTGGAGTCTCACTCTGTCACCCAGGCTAGAGTGCAGTGGCATGCTCATGGCCACCGCAGCCTCAACCTGCTGGGCTCAGGTGATCCTTCTACCTCAGTCTTTCAAGTAGCTGGAACTATAGGCACATGCCACTACACCCAGCTAATTTTTGTATTTATTGTAGAGATGAGGTCTCACCAAGTAGCCCGGGCTGCTCTGGAACCCATGAGTTCAATCTTCTCACCTCAGCCTCCCAAAGTGTTGGGATTATAGGCGTGCGCCACCACACCTGGCCCACATTTAAGTTTTTTAACCCTGGTATCTCCAATGCTTGACACAGATCCTGGCACATCCTAGGGGGTAGATATAAATAAATAAATATATATATATTTGTATTATATTATATATTTATTGAATGAATAAATGAAACAATAGCTCTTTATTTATTGCTAGTGCCACTAATGGTGAAATCCTTCATTCCCTTAATTTTTTATTTTTATTTTTTTTGAGTTGGAGTCTCACTCTGTCGCCCAGGCTGAAGGGCAGTGGCCCCTCCCGGCCACCGCAGCCTCGATCTGCTGGGCTCTGGCGATCCTTCTGCCTCAGCCTTCCGAGTAGCTGGAATTACAGGCATGTGCTACCACCCCCGGCTAATTTTTGATTTATTGTAGAGATGAGGTCTCGCCAAGTTGCCCAGGCGGGTCTCGAACCCACGGGCTCAGGCAATCCACTCACTTCGGCCTCCCAAGGCGCGGGATTATAGGCTGAGCCACCGAGCCCGGAATCTCTGAGCTTTTGAAAACTGACTTGTCTCCATTCTAAAGTCATTCTCTTTCATTTATTTATCCACTTATCATCTAGGAAACTGTTATTGATTCCAGGCTCCATGTCAAAATATGGGGACACAATGGTGGGCAAAGTAGCCATGTTTCCTGCACTCACGGAGAGTCTCATAAGGGGAGATGGACTTCCTGCCCATCCTAATGCAAATCTTTTTCACACTGGCAAGTATATTATAATAAACTCAGATATGTGGCATAGGAAGAAATAGTAAAAGATGCTATAAGAGCAACAAACAATGGGAAAATAAACTAAAAAAAATAAAATTTCAACAGACTGAAATACTTCAGAATCAACTTAAGAAAAGACAGCCAAAACATCTATGCTAAAAACTAGAAAGCAGTGCTGAGAGAAATTAAAAACCTAAATAAATGGAGAAATATGTCATGTTCATAGACCGGAGGGCTCAGTATTGCTCCAGAGTTGATGGTCTCAGACTGATCTACGAATTCAGTGTGAACCCAATCAAAATTCCACCAAGCTTTTTTGGAGAAGTTGATTTTAACATTTATATGGAAATGCAAATGACCCAGAATAGCCAAAGGAATTTTGGGAAAGAAGAACAAAGTTCTCCAACTTACCCTACCTGATTTCAAGACTTACTATAAAACGACAATTGTCAAGACTGTGTGGAAATGGAAAAGGCATTACATAGAGATAAGTAGAGATGAATGATGAGTTCAGAAATAGGGCAATGCACATACAATCAATTGATTTTCAGTAAAGGTGTCAAGGCTATTTAATAGGGAAAGTCTGGAACAATTGAATAGGCAAGTAAAGGCTTCTTAAGACATAAAAGCACAGCCCAGCTGGGCACAGTGGCTCATGCCAGTAATCCCCGAACTTTGGGAGGCGGAGGCAAGAGGATTATCTGAGCCCATAGGTTCATGACCAGCCTGGGCAACATGGTGAGACCTTGTCTCTACAATAAATTAAAAAATCAGGCCAGGTGCAATGGCTCAGCCAGTAATCCCAGCACTTTGGGAGGCTGAGGCAAGAAGATTGCCTGAGCCCGGGGGTTCGAGACTAGCCTGGGCAACTTGATGAAACCTCGTCTCTACAATAAATCACAAAAATTAGCCAGGCATGGTGACGTGCATCTATAGTTTCAGCTACTTGGAAGGCTGAGGCGAAGGATCACCTAAGCCCAGCAGGTCAAGGCTGCAGTGGCCGTGAGCACGCCACTGCACTCCAGCCTGGGCGACAAAGTGAGACTCCAACTCAAGAAAAAAAAAAAAAATCAGCCAGGCATGGTGGCGCATACCTGTGGTTCCAACTACTTGGAAGGCTGAGGTGAAAGGATCACCTGAACCCAACAGGTGAGGGTGCAGTGGCCATGAGCATGCCACTGCATTCCAGTCTGGGTGACAGAGTGAAACTCTGACTCAAAAAAACAAAAACAAAAAAAAACACAGCCCATAAAAGAAAAACTAAATCAAGTGGACTTTATCAGAATTTGAAACGTTTATTCTTCAAGAGACAAGAAAATGATAAGACATTTCACAGAATGGAAGAAAATATTTGTAATACATACATCTGGCACAGGACTAGTACTCAGAATATAATAAAGAACTATCAGAACTGAATCATATGAAAATAATTCAAATTTTTTAAAAAACGGTCAAAATATTTGAACAGATATTCCACAAAAGAAGACACACAAATGGCCAGTAAGTACTTGAAAAGATGTTCAATATCAACAGTTATGAGGGAAATGCAAATTAAAATAACAATGAGATACTACAGCACACTAATTAGAATGCCTACAATTTAAGACTAACAAAATACCAAGTGCTGGTAAGGATACGAAGCAACTGAAATGCTCATACATTACTGGTAAAAATACAAAATGGTACAGCTACCTTGGAAAACTGGCAGTTTCTTTAAAAGTTTCCCATACAACCCAGCCAATACACTCCCAGGTATTTGCCCAAGAGTACTGAAAATATATCTACGAAAGACCTAAACAAGAATGTTCCTAACAGCTTTATTCACACTAGCCAAAAACAAACAAACAAAAATTCCCAAATGTCCATTAACAGGATAAATATTAAATATCCATAAAATGAAATACTATTCAACAATAGATAAAAGCCTATAAGAGAAGACTCTAACGATGTCGGAGGTCAGAGAGGACTTTCTTTAAAACATAAGTGGATATCCAGTAGAAAACTAGGAATTAGCTGGGAAGGCTGGAGTGGGTAATGAGAAATTAAGTGCATTTGAAGGCTGGTTCAAAGGCTCCATGGCAGAAAGAAACATGGCACATTCACAGAAGTGAAAAACAGCCTTGCTTAGACAGCAAGGAGAGAACAGCAGTATGAACTAAGGCTGGAAGGTAGCAAGGGCCTTGCCAGACAAGTCTTGTTAAGGATTCTGATATATTCCTAAAAGCAATGAGAAATCTCTGAAAGGGTTTTAAACAAGAGGGTAGTATAATTGGATTGACATTTTGTTTTTTGTTTTTTTTGAGTTGGAGTCTCACTCTGTCGCCCAGACTGGAGTGCAGTGGCTGCTCTCGGCCATCGCAGCCTCAACTTGCTGGGCTCCTGCGATCCTTCCGCCTCAGCCTTCCAAGTAGCTGCAACTACAGGCACGCATTACCACACCCGGCTAATTTTTTGATTTATTGTAGAGATGAGGTCTTGCCAAGTTGCCCAGGCGGGTCTCGAACCCGCAG
>CAUYQG010270202.1:0-13978 GCA_963574415.1 Tarsius wallacei | reverse complement strand
GGATTAATGGTAGTAAATATCTGTCTGGGGATGGGGAGACACCTCTTATCAACAAGGGTGCCTGAACGAAGCATATTTGTATACCTAACCCTTAACTGTACCCCACAATATCATAATAAAAAATATTGAATATAAAAAAATAAAATAAAATTCCTTATCTTATAGTTTTTAAATCTCTCTTATGTCTGAATCTGGTTCTGATATTTATATTGTATCTTCAGACTATTTTTTCTTACCTTTTGTGATACATCATAACTTTTGTTGAAAGTCAGATGTATTGTATAGGACAGTAGATATAAGGTAAATTTATTTTTGCTTGCTTATGCCTTTCCTTTTGCCTGACCATTATTGTATGAGTTAATCTAGTCAGGAGTTTGACTGAATTTGAAGTTTGTTCCTATGGTCACCCTGAGTGCACCACAGACTTCAGATTACTCTAGTGATATTTTGACTTTAAGGGGTGGGCTAGCATGCTTGCATTTCTGCTTCCTGCTTGGCTTTGGGTGTTCCATTTTCACTGTTCTCCAGGGGATCTGTTTCTGGAAGATTTCTCAGCTGTGTTCGGCTGCTATTTTTACTTAGTGCTTATTAATGGATTAGTGGGGAACTGGAGAGAAGCAATCTTGATGTTCCACAAAAGCCTCTTTCTTAAATACTGTAAACCTGGGATTTGGGGGTATGGTCTTCACAAATGATCCTGCCCCTTCTCCAGCTATAGTACTTGGTCTATCACATATTCCTGTCCTTCTTTGAGGGTTAAGTCTTTTTGCCCTATTCTTGCAATGGGTTTCACCAGTGCCCTAAGGTAACAGTTTTTGTTGTGCTTGTCCCTGCAGATTATAGCTTTTGTTCTGTAGGAAAAATACAGAAATTGGGTCTTAGGGCAGTTTTGACTGTTGCTGCTGCCTTTCCCTACCTTCTCCCACAAACAGCACCATTAAGGAAGCTTTCTCAGGATGCATTCCAGTCTTTCATGTGAGCACCTGGTAGAGTTCATGGAGAAAAAAAAAGAAGAACCCTTTTATGTCTACAGTCCTCAGGGACTTCATACTCTACAGTACTCAACACTTAGTTTTAGCAATTCTTAAACATTTTAATCTGAATCTCTTTATACGTTTATATGTCATCTAATGGCTTCTGCTCCAGGGAAGAAAAAATGCATGGGGTCCTCATAGTAGCCTATCTCTCCCCAGATTTTGGTTTAGTTTTTTGCCTTGCAACCTCAATTTTCTAATTGTTCAAGAAAAGTCATTGATTTGCATTTTCTTCTGCTTTTTTTGTTGTTGTAATGATGAAAGCAACATGCTTTCTCACTCGCTAAAACTCCAAGCAGAAACTCAAAATCTATATAAACACTTTTGAAAACAAGTTTCTAATAAAGTTAAACAACAATTTCACTCCTGGGTATATTCTCAAAAAAAAAAAGGAATGCATAATTCATAAAAAATGCCACATGTGAGAATTCATAATCACTTAAACAAACCGTATGACCATCAACAAAAGAATAGATAAATTGTGGTACATCATACAGTGGAATAATACACAGTTATTTTTTAAAAACACAAATTATTGATAATAGCACAGATGAATCTAAAAAGTTAAGTAAAAGAAGCTAGACACAAAAGAATATATACTATATAGCTGGTGCAGTGGTTCAAACCTGTAATCGTAGCACTTTGGGAGACTGAGGCAGGAAGATCATTTGAGCCTAGGATTTTGAGACCAGTCTGGGTAACACAGTGAGACCTTGTCTCTACAACAAATACAAAAATTAGCTGGGCATGGTGGCACATGCCTGTAGTCCCAGCTACTTGGGAGGTGTAAGGGTTGCTTGAGACCAGGAGGTCCAGGCTGCAGTAAGCCGGGATTGTGCCACTACACTCCAGTCTGAGCAATAGAGTGAGATGCTGTCTCAAAAAAAATTAAATAAAAATTTTAAAAAGAATATATACTAAATGTTTGCTTTAAACGAAGCCCAATAATAGGCAAAACTAAACTATGGTGATCAAGTAAGAATAGATGTTACTTATGGGGGTTGAAGGTGGTATTAACTAGAAAGGAACATGAATGGGTTTTCTGGGGTGATGGAAATTTTGGTAGTTTATATATGTGAAAATTTATCAGCCTGTACTCTTTAAGATTTGTGTATTTTGCTGAATGTGAATTAGAGTTTAATTGTTAAAAATAAGACAAGGAAAGAGATAAAAGTAGGAGGCGTTTTTTTATTGTAGAGATGAGGTCTCGCCAAGTTGCCCAGGCGGGTCTCAAACCCGCGGCCTCAGGTAATCCACTCACCTCAGCCTCCCAAAGGCGCGGGATTACAGGCTGAGCCACTGAGCCCGGCAGGAGGCATTTTTAATGCAATTTTTATCTTAGGATTGGTCAGAACCAGACCCAAATATTTTTTAGGTTACTAAGATTAAGTATTTTTCCATTTTTCATCTCTCTGCTTCTTCTCTCTTCCAAGCACTAACCAGGTTAGTGCTTAGCTTCCAAGATCAGACGAGATCGGGTGCATTCAGGGTGGTATGGCCGTAGACTCTCTCTACTTCTTCTTTACCACAATTATAGTTCAGTACATATAATCTTTTACAAACTACTTCAAGTAATTTCCTGGCAATTATCTATTTGAAAGGGTGAATGTGATTGGTGGGCATATGGGGTCTGGACCCCAGATGCAAAGCCATGTTCACAAGTGATGTATGTGTATTTCTGTATGTATGTATTTTATTGGGGGATGGACATGTTTGACAACATTGTCCTTTAGATAATGGGATAGCATGTTGGCATCCCAGGCAACACTGGTAGCATAAATCTCATGTAAAATGGCATGGGTCTGTCCAGTCAAACTCAAACAAGCTGAGAGGACTTGTATTGTCTGAATGCTACAGGGGAAAGGTCCCCAAGATCTATGGAACACTAGCGAACTTATCTGAGAGCTGCCTTACTGCTAGAGGAGGGAACATTACCATATTCTGAGTTTTGGACACCCCTTACCCTTCAGCTGTATCCCCTGTTCCCCAAAATTTCCATTAGGTTGCAAGTAGCTGAAGGAACAATCCTAGTTGATTGCTGCCAACCTCTAAAAAAAAAAAAGTTAATAATTCTGAGGAGCCTGGTGATTTTCACTTCAAAGACAACCTTGTTAGCTACCCCAGAGGTTGTGGCAAGGAATTGGCTACCTCTGGGGCACAGGATTAGGTTGTGTGAAGATGTTCAAGCTTGCCTTTTTGGAAAAAGTCCTTGGGGACACAAGTAACTGAGTGCTCCTGCAGTAGAGACCTCAGAAAATATCCTACCTGCCCTCATGGGCCAGCACAGAGCCTAAATGTCTGCCTAGAGTGCCAGACTTTGGTGGGAGAATGGGCAAGAACAGTGTAGAGTATCAATAATGGGAACTATAGACCTCTTTGTAGGTGAGGGCAGGATAGAAGTGGGGAACATCTGGAGGGAAATACCTTGGGTTTTAGAAAATCCTCAGCTTTGATAATTGGAAAAAAACTATAGATCTAGAAAATGGCACATATACCCATGCTAGAATTTTGTGTGCATTTGCAAGCAGCAAGTGGATCATATTATTGTAAATAATGTGAGTTCCTGATAGTTCATGTGCCTCAGGTTAAAACATCTATGTTTAGTCCAAGAGAGTAGTTTGAGTGTTAAAATCAGATAAAAATGAAACAGTGTGTAACTGAAGGTGCTTTGGAACTTGGAGGAAAATCACTGAAACAATAGTTTACAGAAATGAAGCCACCTCTGGATTACTTTAGTACATGGGTGGTGAGGACATGTGAAGACGCCAAATCACTGGCCAGGCTGACTGGATGGTAGGATCATTAGCTAAAAACAGAAAATACATGAGGTACAGCAGGTTGATGGGGAAGAGATAGATTAGGTTTAGAAGGAGAAGATGGATTAGATGTGAGAGTGTTGAATGTGGGAGATCCGTGTATAAATGCCTACTAGGAAGTTCAAGATACAGGATTAGTCCTCAGGAGACAGGCTAGAACTGCAGATGTGGCTTTGGGAATTATTGTCTTAAAGATGACTGTTGCAGTGATGGGTGTATATAAATTCCACCAAGGAGAATAGAGTGAGTGGAGAAGGCTTAGGTGGGAGTCTTGTGCTCCTCAGTGTTTATAGAAGTAGTGAAAATGTACCCAGTAAGCGTTCAAAAATACCACTCTATCTAGGTCAGCTGTCAGCATTGCTTTCCCTAAGTCATAAGCATCTCCCTTGTTAGCATTGATCTACAGTAAATCAATATTAAAATTAAGCTGAGAATCTGCATGTACTCCTAGAAATGTCTTATGTGATATGTGTTTTGTTCTACTTTCCCTGTTAACTGCATCGATGAACTTCAAGTTATTAAAAACAATCTGTGACATGTATGTTTTTAACTTCCCATATTGAAAAGTAGCTATGGCAATATCTTTTGTAGATGTCCAGGAAACTGATGTATAGTCTCTGGTTATCTAAGTTGAAAAACTGAATATAAATGTTCAGGGATTTAAAAAAAAATTGGTTTCTGAGGATGCACATACTGCTTATTGTACAAGTCTTGAAATGTGACTTTATATTACTCAAAGCCAGTTCCTAAGGAACATATTCATGGGACATTTAAAAAAAGCTATATATATAAACAAAAAACAACAGATGCTGGCGAGGATGCAGAGAAAAGGGAATGTTTCCATGCTGTTGGGGGGAGGTAAACTAGTTCAACCTCTATGGAAAATTGCCACAGTGTGGCAATTCCTAATAGAACTAGAAATTGACCTTTCATATGACCCAGCAATCTCCCTTCTGGGAATATACCTGGAGGAACTTAAGTCACTCAACAAAAAAGATACCTGCACATGCATGTTTATTACAGCACTATTCTCGATAGCAAAAGCATGGAACCAACCGTGCTGCCCATTGAAACTGGACTGGATTAAAAAAAAAAAAGTAGTACATATACACAATAGAATATTACGTCATGAAGAAGGACAAAATTATGGACTTCACAGCAACTTGGATGGATTTAGAGTCTATCATACTCAGTGATTTAACACAGAAGCAAAGAACTGAGTACCACATCATCTCACTCATAAGCGAACCATAGACATTTGCCATAATACTATAAGAAAGGGATTGTCAGTAGCTGGAAACTTCCAGGGGAGCCAGGTTAGGGGCACATAATGTCAATAAGCATACCTGATCTCAAACCAGACAAAATGAGGACCAAAGGTAGACCCAAACTTTACCTGTACAGTGATCACTTGTATTCCTAATCCTGAATTGTACCCCACAATTCAGTGAAAAAAAAAGAAAGCAGTGAAAAAGACAAATATTAGCCTCACAAGGGACAAGATGATAAACCTGAATAATGGATATCCAGTCTAATAGTTTTAAGTATTCCTAAAGAAGAAATAAAAACAACTAAAACAATAATGATATATATAGCATTCTGAACTGTAAAATGACTTTAGGAGGTTCTTCATAATCTAGGTAAAATCAGCAAAAAGAGAGAAGAGTCACATTTTCTAAATTTTATAAAAGTCATGGATGTCACTGTAAATGGCATCTTTGTACATAACCACATATCTGTGTGATATACAAATATAGATTGCCAGCAGGGATTGTAAATAACAGCAGAAAAAATATCTAGTGCTAAAGAGTTTGTGCTGTGGAGTCAGACTAGTTTTACCACTCAGTAGTTGTGTGGATTTTGGACGAGGTAAATAACTCTTCTGAATCTGTTTTTGTATATCTGAAACAGAGTACTTCACAGCTATTTCACAAGGCCTTTGTGAAAATTAAATAAGGTAATTTATAGAAAATGGTTAATAAAAGATCTGGCACTTCAGAAGCATTGTTTGTCTGTGACTAATGTTGCTGTTATTATTGTTATTACTATTATCATAGGTGGTACGATTCTAGGTGATTTTAGTTTCTTTATTATTCTCTATATTTTCCAAATTTTCTACAAAGAATATGTATTATTCTTGTAATTAGAAAAATAAGTTATTAAAAAAATAACTATATACAAATTGGTACAAACATAGAAAGAGACATGATAGGGCCACAGAAAGTATAGCAATGCAAACTTTTTAATGTTTTTCTAGTTGTGACTAAAAAACATGCACTAGTTTTATTTTAAATATTTATTTTAAGAGATTTTCTTTAAAAAGGTATGTGAAGTACATATGCTCACTGTGGAGGACTGGGACCCTACAGAAGGGTACAGGAATGTAGTTCAGTGTTTTTAATACCAAAAAAATGACCACTATTAATTTTTGTATGCACATTTTAAAATCTATGCTTACGGTACTTTTGAGATCATAGCAAACATAGAATTCCATATTCTGCTTTTTGTAATCTAATATTTTATTCAGATAATTTATTCATGTGACTAAAAGTCCCATAAGCACCATTTTTAACAGTTACTCAAATGATTCTGTGACTGTGGTATACCTAGATTGTTCATAATTTTTTGTTGTTGCGTTTGATGCGCCAACAAACATACATGTGTATGACTGACTCTTAGTCAGAATTTCCGATCATTTCCTTAAAATTGATCCTTAGAAGTAAAGGTACTAGGCCAAAAAGGATTCACATTTTTAAGATTCTTCATGTATCTTGATGCTTTTTAGAAAGGTTGTAGCAATTTATATTCCTCCTCCAACCAATCCTCTAACTCTCCAGTCTCAGCGTTCCCTCGGAAACATTATTTTATCTTCAATTCTGTGTTAATTTTATAAGCAAAAAATTCAGTTCAGTTGTTTTAAATCCCATTACTTCGCATATCAACTTGAACATTTATTTCAAATGTTAATTGGCTAATTTGAGTTTTTTCTCTATGAATTGCCCATGTGTGACGTTTGCCATTTTTTGTTTTGTTTTGTAATTTTAGTCATTTCTTTGTTCTTGGTAAAACCTTACATAGCCTAAAGATATTTACATATTAAAACCAAAAAGAAAACTTTGTTATAAAGAGTATGTCAAAATTTACAATATTTTTGACCAGTAAGACCAGAAACCATACTTTTTATGATAGCAACTATATATGTATATGCCTATATGTTTATATTTATATATAATTTTTTCCTTAGTCTGACTGGCTAAGCTAATTTCTTATGGGCCAGGAGGATGAGGTGGGGTAAGCAGTGAGGTTCAATCTGTTTTTAATTAACCTGATGCTCATTCTATTGGTATAGAGCAGCCATGTTGAATTATCATCACGATGACCATCACCATCATCATCACCTATGTAGTTTGGATATTTGTTCCCTCCAAATCTCATGATGAAATTTAATCCCCAGTGTTGGAGGTAGCACCTAGTGTGAGGTGTTTGGGTCGTAAGGACAGATCCCTCATGAACAGCTTGTTGCCATCCTCATGTTAATGAGTGAGTTCTTGCTGTATTTGTTCACACGAGAGCTGATGGTTAAAAAGAGCCTAGCACTGCCATTTCTCTCTCTCTTCCCCTCTAACGCTGTGATGCCTGCTTGCCTTCCCCTTCCACCATGATTGGAAGCTTCCTGAGGGGAAACAAAAGCTGGTATCATGCTTCTTGTATATCCTGCAGACCCATGAGCCAAATAAAACTCTTTTCCTTATAAATTACACAGTCTCAGGTATTCCTTTATGGCAACGTAAAA
Organism: Tarsius wallacei; assembly: GCA_963574415.1. Taxonomy (NCBI): domain Eukaryota; kingdom Metazoa; phylum Chordata; class Mammalia; order Primates; family Tarsiidae; genus Tarsius; species Tarsius wallacei. Next base: position 6,335 of record CAUYQG010270202.1, on the reverse strand, counting down.
CAGACTGAGATAATCACCACCACCATCATCAAAATCCATCATTAACAATCACCACAAAGTGTCATACGTAACACTTTGTATAATGCAATATACACTTGCCCCTTAAAATTTACATGCTGCTGCCTAGGAATAGGCAGCCTCAATAGTGAACCCTCTGCTGCATAATAATGACCTTATTCTCTGGGATAGATTTCATTTTTAAAAATTGGGAATGAGTTTTCTTAGGCTGTTTCTATATTTTAAAAAAGGTCTGGTTTTTAAAAAAATCATATTTTATGTGGTTTAAAAGAAGTATGTTTTTCTTTAAAGATTAAATTGATTTTAGTATAACCAATCCATTCAAAACACAGTGAGTTACTTTGAAAAGATACAGCAGTTTTACATGCATGAATTCAACCAGGATTTTGTAAACCAAATGATAAATAGAGACAAACACTAGATAATAATAGCTGGTATTTATTAAATGCCTATTATTGACTAATTTTTAATGTGTATTATATCTAAGGTTTTCACATGTATTAACTCATTTGGTTCATACAACAAACCTATAAGAGGACCTACTATTCCTATTTTTCAGATAAAGAAATTGAGGCACAGAAAGTTTAAGTCATATGATAATTGTTACTAATAGTAATTCCTTATGTCACCTGATAGCAATAACTTATATTTGTAAACTGCTTTATATTCTTCAAAGCCCATGCTTTCTTATCCTTAATTCTGATAATTCAAGGCACATGATTAATATGCCAGCACAGCTTTCATTAAAAATTCCAAATATCAGGGCCTTGAGGAGCTTAAAGTATTTAAATTTCAATATAAAGTTGGTACAGAAGTTAAGCATAAATAATTTTAAAATCTAAATATAAACTGTGAAAAATAAACAAGGCTGGAGGTCTTAAAAGATGAATTTTTTTTTTTTTTTTTGCTTTGGCAATAGTTGAAATGTTTTGTTGACTAACCTTTAGGGGCTTATTTTCTCAAAGGAAACTAAATGGGCATAAACTAAACCAGGGTAACTGGTGTGGTTGTGAAAACCCTTACAGCACATCAAGGAAGCATCTATTCATATTTAATTTCAATAACACAAAGCAATGATTAAAAATTTTAAATCTAATTTTCATGTTACCCAGTAAATTGCTGATCTACCTAAAACACACACATACATACACATACACACACACATACACACACACACACACACACACACACCCCTAATACCAGCATGCAGAACAATTTCTTGAAAAGAAAATCCAAATGATTGCAGGTGCTTGTGGCAAAGTTAATTTATTGCCATGAATACACGAGTCATTTTTACCTGGCCGGGGCTTCTATTTGTATACTTTCCCATCATATGGGTACCTAGAACCAGATGGAATATTCAGAGGTCATCATGCAGGCCAGTGCTTCTCAAACATGAATGTGCATGTGAATCACCTGCAGTTCCAATAAGCTCCCAAGGGGCATCAATGCTGCTGCTCTAGGAACCATACTTGAGTGGCAAGTCAAGGCTCTGTCTACCTAACAGACAGAGCTACACTTACCCTTAAAACTAGTCGATTAAATTCTTAGAGACTTTTCTTAACAAATCCGTTAGGAAGAATTCTCAGTCATGTCTAAGAAATTCATTCCAGCATCTAACACTTCTTTTAATCCTTTACGTCTCACCTATGCTTCTCCTTATGTAAGTGGAAATGGGAAGACAAATGACTACCTCTTACACTATGTAGGAGCCTCCCAGCTATAAAATTCTTTGAGCTATGAAATTCTCATTTCCAGGGAAGGGGAGGGAAAAAAATTTAAAAAATTCTCATTTCCCTCCAGTATTTTCCAACAATCTTTTTGGTAGTGGCTAGTTTTCCATTCAAACCAGTTCATTTCCTCCACGGGGTCTGATACAACTCTATGGTAGATGTTGTGAAGAAACTCAAAGGGGAATAAGACTGGACCCTGTCTTCAATAAACAATCTAATGGGAAGATAAACTACAACATGAGGCAGAAAACTTTATAACATTTTGTTTGCTTTACAAATTATTATTATTATTATTTTATTAATCTTTGGTCAAATAGCCTCTCTTGGATACCTCTAGGAATAGGACACTCATGAATATAAAAGAGCCATAAAGAACATCTATGGGAGTCCAGCTATCAAGAGTTTCTTTAAAGACATAACGTTGTGGTGGACCCTAAAACATTGAAACAGACAGAGATGTGGGAATCAGTGTTTGAGGTAGAAAGAGCAGGGGAGCAAAGGCATGGAGGCTGCTGCCCAGAATTGGCTCTTTTTTTCTGAATTGGTCCAAGTTTTGTCCCTCTCACATTTGTCCCATCACACATCCTTTAAAAATATGGAGAGAGTAGGCCTGGTGTGGTGGCTCATGCCTATATCCCAGCACTTTGGGAAGCCAAGGTGGGAGGATTACTTAAGGCCAGGAGCTCAAGACCAGCCTGGGCAATATAGCAAGACCCCATCTCTAAAAAAAAAAAAAAATTAATAATACTACAAGAAAGGAATTGGCAGTAGTGGGAAACTGCCAGGGGAGTGGGGAGGGAACACTTTATCAATAAGGGTTCCTGATCTCAAACCAGGTGAAGTGGGAACCAAGTAAGGCCCAAACTTTATCTGTACCAATTTGTATACCTAACCCTGCATTGTACCCTACATCTTTAGAATAAAAATTTTAAAAATATATGAAGAGAGTAAACCTAATGATTTTATTCTGTTAGAGAATGATTTAGGCTTCTATTTTATTATTCACCTAAACAAAGATCCAGACTTGTTGACCTCTGAGCTCAACATCATCCCTTTGGTGGTGATGGTAAGATGATGGTTGTTCTCACTTATTCAGCACTGGACACCTTCCTTGACAGTGTGTGATTAGCCAGTCAAGTCCACCTCAAGCAGGGCACTGTGTTTTCCTATCCCCTTGTACATATTACTAATGCCATCCCTATGCCTCCCGCTTTGTACCTGTTGAGTGCATGCTATGTACCAGGCAGTCTTCATGGATGACCCCATTCATTCTCAAAACAACTTAAAAGTGTTAATATTGTTACTAACTCAATTTTGCATATTTAAAAGCTGAGGCTTCAAGAGGTTATCCTGGTATTCTGAATTTAGAGTCTCAGTTTTGACCACTGAGCAAAATGTTCATAATAATTTATGAATACTCGGACACCTGATCACAACTCTAGCTATGTGCTTCAGCCCAATAATTTCTTGGTAATCCACTTGGCATATTAAGTTGAAATCTCTTTACCTTTCTACTTAATTGAAGTCTTTAAACCTTGAGTATAGAGGCCTCATATCTATTCTAATTTTGTTTTTTAACCTTGCAAGTTCTTTTTTATTAATTGAGTTTAGAAAAAAAGATAAACATTTTATAATATATAGATAGTAACGAGATCCCACCACTGGGGATATTGACACATCAAGTCCACTTGAAGATTCACGTCTCAAGTAAAAATCATTTGAGTTGACTCTCATGGTTCCTTTGGCCTTAAGATTCCATTGTCCTATCAATGTGAAACGTGACATTTCTATGACCATGAAAATGTCATGTTTTATATGATTAAATCAGGCCCAGTATATCAACATACCTCTTAGTATTCACCTCCCTTGAAGAAATTCTCTTTTCGTATTTATGAGCATCATTCAGAATGGTAAACATTTCACATGACAAAAAGCCTTCCTGGCTCCAATATTATGTAATATATATGATTCCTTTATTTTATTTATCATATTTAGAGATGTAAAAATTTTTATTTTGAAATAATTATTGATTCACAGGAAATATTTGGAAACTCCTGTCATTTCATTTCATTTTTAAACTGAAAAATGAATAGAGATTTTTAATTTCAAAAGTAACATATGCTCACTGAAAAATTTTATCTGTCAAAAGTATATAAAATATAAATGAAATATCTTCCCTTTCACATATTCTACCCAGCACCACTGTTCACAGTTTGGTGTATGTCCTTCCTGTCCTTTGTTTATGCACAAATATGATTGGCCAAACAACAGGACAGTTTAATAAACAATCCCAGTTTCCTCTCCATCCCTGCATAGTCCTGTCCAAAAGCCATGTAACTGGCAGTAACAACATCCCCAAGTATAATAGTAGCTACGGTTTATTGAATACTTATGGTGTGCCAGGAATTGTGCTGGGTACTTTGCACACACAGACTCATGTATGTATCACAACAACTTTATCTAGAAGGCATTTACTAAGATTTGCAACAAAGGAAGCTGATACTTAAGGTTACAAGGCCTGGCATGGTGACTCACACCTGTAATCTCAGTGCTTTCAGAGGCTAAGGCAGCAGGATCACTTGAGGTCAGGAGTTAAAACCAGCCTGAGCAACATAGTAAGATTCTGTCTCTACAACAGTTAAAAATAAACATGATAGGCATGGTGGAATGTGCCTTTAGTCCCAACTACTTGGGAAGCCAAGGAGGAAGAATCACTTGAGCCTAGGAGTTTGAGGTTACAGTGAACTATGATTGTACCATTGCACTCCAGGCTGGGTAACAAACTCTGTTCCTTAAAAAAAAAAAAAAAGTTTCATGGCCGCTATATCAGAGCTTGGGATTTAAACCAGGTCCATCTGACTTTAAAGGCCATACTCTTTCTTTCCTTTTTGTTAAGTATTTTTCAAAATTATTTATATTATTTTCACTATTTCAATAACTTTAGGAAGTATGAATAGTTTTTGATCTAGGCTTTTAGTGTAACCACCACTCCCATCTGTGCATATTGTACCCAATAGGAGATTTTTCATCCCTACACCACTTCCCCATCCCCTTCTGAGTCTCCAGTGTCCATTATACTATTCTCTATGTCTTTGCAGATCCTTAGTTTAGCTCCCACTTACAAGTAAGAGCATGTGGTGTTTTGTTTTCTGTTCCTGAGTTAGTTCACTTAGGATGATGTTCTCTAATTCTATCCAAGTTACTGCAAAAGATATGATTTTATTATTTTTTATGCCCGCATCTGCACAAGCATCTATTGTTTTTTGATTTTTTAATAATGGCCTTTCTTACTGGTGTAAGGGAGTATCTCATTGTGGTTTTGATTTGCGTTTCTCCGACTATTAGTGATGTTGAGTACTTTTTCATGTTTGTTGAAGGCTATACTCTTTCTAATCTGCTGTCCTGCAAAGAACATTCCATGAAATAAGAGAGAGAGAGAGAACCAAATATCAACTCTTTTCAATTTCCTGAGAATTGGTCAAATTGGCAAAAACAAGCACAAAACAAAAACAAAAAAGATATTGGTAACACCAGACAATATGGACTTTGCAGCAACTTGGATGAATTTAGAGTCTATCATACTCAGTGATCTATCACAGAAACAAAGAACAGAGTACCATATGTTCTCACTCATAAGTGGACCTTGAACAATTATTATAATACTATAAGAAAGGGGATTGGCAATAGTGGGAAACTGTCAGGGGAGGAAGGGGCACACCTCATCAGCAAGGGTACCTGCATAATGAACATTTGTATACTTAACCCTGAATTGTACCCCACATCTTTAAAATAAAAAAGAGCCCATTTATTGACTATTTACTTTTTCGCCAGTTTTATTAACCCTATCTTCCCCAGCGTAAGAGCATGTAGTGTCTATCAGGCATGGATTTCTCAACATCAGTTTTACCTGAAACATGACATAGATTGGCATTTCTTTTATTTACTTTTTATTTTTATTTTAAAGATGTGGGGTGCAATTCCAATTAGTTATAGAAGTGGTCATCGTACAGGTAAAGTTTGGGCTTCCCTTTGGTCCTTACTTTGTCTGGCTTGAGAACAAGTACCCTTATTGATGTTGTGTCCCCCATACCTCCTCCGGCAGTGTCCTGCTGCTGCCAATCCCTTTCTAATAGTATTATGGTAAATATTCAGGGTCAGCTTATGAGTGAGAACATGTGGTATTCAGTTCTTTGTTTCTGTGATAGATCATTATGTATTATAGACTCTAAATCCATCCAAGTTGCTGTGAAGTCCATATGTTTATCTTTTATGTCTACATAATAATTGGCATTTTTTTTTTTTTTTTTTTTTTTTTAGTTGGAGTCTCACTCCGTCCCCCAGACTGGAGTGCAGTGGCCGCTTCCGGCCACCGCAGCCTCGACTTGCTGGGCTCCGACGATCCTTCCACCTCAGCCTTCCAAGTAGCTGGAACTACAGGCGTGTGCTACCATGCCCGGCTGATTTTTTGATTTATTGTAGAGATGAGGTTTCGCCTGCCCAGGCGGGTCTCGAACCCACGGGCTCAGGCAATCCACTCACCTCAGCCTCCCAAGGCGTGGGATTACAGGCTGAGCCACCGAGCCC
>CAUYQG010270196.1:0-31123 GCA_963574415.1 Tarsius wallacei | reverse complement strand
CAGCCATAAAAAAGAACAAAATCATGAATTTCGCAGCAACCTGGATGGAACTAGAGTTTATAATACTGAGTGATCTCTCACAGAAACAAAGATCTGAGTATCACATGTTCTCACTCATAAGTGGACCTTGAACATCTATCGAAATACTGTAAGAAAAGGATTGGCAGTGGCGGGAAACTATGGGGGGGACAGGGAGGGGAAGGGAGGGGATTAACGGTAGTCAATATCTGTCTGGGGAGGGGGGGACACCCCTTATCAACAAGGGTTCCTAAACGATGCATATTTGTATACCTAACCCTTAACTGTACCACACAATTTTAAAATAAAAAATGTTTAATAAAAAAAATCAAGAAAAGGCAGAGATTGTCAGATTAGCCAAAATATATGATCCTACTATACATTATCTATAGGAGAAAAATTTGAGATTAAAAAACTGAAGTAGATTAAAATAAAAGGATAGAAAAACATATTATGCAAACAGAAACCACAGACAAGCTGAAATGGCCAACTAGTATCAGTCAGAATAGCTTCAAGACAAAATGTCACTAGAAACGAAGAGGGATGTTTTTAATTTTAAAACATGTCAATCAATCAGGAGATCATAGCAATTATAAACATATTTACACCTAATTACATGTTACATAAAGCAAAACTGACAGAAATAAAGGAAGAGATAGATAACTCAGTCATAATAGTGGTAAACTTCAATATGTCATTGACAATGGTGGATGAGGCAAATAGAAGATTAACAAGGATAGAATACTGGAACAACACTATAAACTAACTGGACCTAATAGAAATCTACAGAATATTTCAACCTAAAAGAACAATATATACAGTCAACCCTTCATATCTGTGGGTTCCACATCAGTGGATTCAGCCAATTGCATATCGAAAATAGTTTTAATAAAGGATAGTTGTCTCTGTATAGAATATGCACACATATTTTATTTCTTGTAATTATTCTCCAAACTAGACTGTATAACAACTATTTACATAGCATTGACATTTTATTAGATTTTATCTAGATTAAGTAACTAGATGTAATTTAAAGTATATGGGAAGATATGTGTAGATTGTATGCAAATGCTACACCTTTTATAATAGGGACCTGAGCATTAACAGATTTTTTTATCTATGGAGGATTCTGGAACTAATTCTCACAGATATAGAGGATAACTATATTACTTCATGTGCATATGGTATATATAAGATGGTATGCGAGACCATAAAACAAATCTCAATATGTTTAAAATAACAGAAATGATACAAAGTATGTTCTCCAATAATTATGGAATAAAATTAGAAATCAATTATAGGAAAAAATAGGAAAATTTACAAATATGAAAAAAATCACACACTCTTAAATAACAAATGGGTCCAAGAATAACTCCAAAGGGAAAAAAGAAAACACTGTGAAGCCGGGCTCGGTGGCTCAGCCTGTAATCCCGCGCCTTGGGAGGCTGAGGTGAGTGGATTGCCTGAGCCCACGGGTTCGAGACCCACCTGGGCAACTTGGCGAGACCTCATCTCTAGAGTAATGAAAAATTAGCCGGGCGTGGTAGCGCGCGCCTGTAGTTCCAGCTACTTGGAAGGCTGAGGCGGAAGGATCGCGGGAGCCCAGCGGGTCGGGGCTGCGGTGGCCGGGAGCGGCCCCTGCACTCCAGTCTGGGAAAACTAGTTAGACTTAAACTAAAAAAAAAAAAAAAAAAAAAACCACTTTGAGATAACGTAAAATTATGGTACAATATTCTAAAGCTTATGAGATGCAGCTAAAGCAGTATAAATGCCTATATTAAGAAGGAGTAACAATTTCACATCACTAACCTAACCAGTCACCTTAAGGCACTGGGAAAAGAGAAGCAAACTAAACCTAAAGCAAGATGAAGGAGGGAAATAATAAAGATTTTAGTAGACATGGATGAAATAGAAAATAGAAAAACAATAGAGGAAACCAATGTAGTCAAAAGTTGGTTCTTAAGAAAGATCAACAAAAGTGACAAATCTTTAGCTAGAATGATTGAGAAAAAGAGCAAGACTCAAATAGAATCATTAATGAAAAGGGAAGCATCACTGCTTGTCTTCAGAAATAAAATAGAATTATAAAGGAATACTGTGAGCAATCGTACTTCGATAAGATAACTTAGATGAAATAGACAAATTCCTAGAAAGATACAAATTACTGAAACTGATTTGGAAAAAAGTAAACAATATGAATTAAATTACAATAAGTTAGGAGACTGAATCTGTAATCAAAAAACTACCCACAAAGAAAGACTCCAAGTTAGATGTCTTCATCACTGAATTCTACAATATATTAAAGAAAATACCGATTATCACAAATTCATTGGAACAATAGAAGAGGAGGGACTACTTGTCTACAATGGTGCAGCTACTTTGGAAAACAGTCTGACAGTTACTCAAATAATTAATTTCAGAATTTTCATATAAGCCAACAACTAAAATCCAAGGTATATATCCTAGAGAAATGAAATATAACTTCATAAAAGCTTATACCCCAGTGCTTATAGCAGTATTATTCATAATAGTCAAAAGGTAGAAACAGTTCAAGTGTCCATCAACAAGCCAATGTATAATCAAAATATGGTATATCCATATAGTAGAATATTATTTGACTATAAAAATGAAGTACTGATATATGCTTCAACAAGAATAAACCTTGAAAACATAATGCTAAGTGAACCAGTCACAAAAGGTCCTATACTATATAAATCTATTCATATGAAAATCCAGAATAGGGAAATTTATCCAAAGATACATAAAGTTGATTAGTGGTTGCTTTGGGCTGAGGGTGTGGTGATAGCGGTGGTTGTTGTGAAGAGTTAGGGGAATGACAGCTAAAAAAATTATAGGATTTGCTTTTGAGGTAATACAAATGTTTTAAAATTGATTAGAGTAATGGTTTTCCATATTTGTGAATATACTAAAAAATGAAATTTTACCTTTTGACTTGGTATATTATCTGGTATATGAATTATAACTCAATAAAGTTGCTAAAAATTTCAATACAGTCAATATTTACTGACATAATATGTATGAACACAAGCTCTTTGTGGCTCTCAGTAATTTTTAAGAACACAAAAGATTTGTGTGACCAAAAGATTTGAGAACCCCTAATCTAAACAGTAGTAAACCCTGTAAAACTTGGTCTAAATTCTGTATAAAATTTGATAACTTCAAGCATTTAAGTTAGCATTGTTAGGAACATGAAGTGATGATAATTAATAGACATCATTTCCGAAAGTAAAGTTTCAATCTATTACTTCCATATTTTTCAGGAAATGCTGATTATCATTTAATGGAAATGGGAATCATAGGCACTGACACTAGGTCTGTCATTAACATACTTTCTAATTCAAAATAATGTCTTTTCTTCTCTGACTCTCATTTTCCTCTAAAACAATAATAAAGCTGCACTCATAGACCTCTCTAATACCCCTTTTGGTTGTCAAGTATTGAAAAAATTCTTGTTTCAAATTGACATGGACTTTGAAAATCAATATCTCCAGATTTTCCCTAAACCTCCATGTAACACAAGAAGATCTAATAATATTAACTTTTTTGTTCTACAATTTATTGTTTAATTACTCATCATTGACCTCCAATTTAATTCACATAATGAAGATAACATTTCTAACTCTATATCCAACAAATTATTTTAGAACATAATTAAGTAAAAAGGTCATGGTAATTACAACAAAAATCTAATTTCAGTCACTGAAAAAGGAAAGATTCATATTCATTCAGAAAATAGTGACTCATTTAGTGTTTTCTAAGCTGTTATGTCAGATTAGGCCCTTTGAACTCCAATGAAGAAACTTGCCTTTTATACATGCAAAATTAAACTCTGGGTAGTTAAAAGAAAGCAGAACATGGCATGTAATTATAGCATTAATTCTAGAAAGGTTAAGAAAGAAATGTTTTCCATTTCTTTGGTGTTGATGTAAATGTGTTTATATTTGAAATGTGTTCATGAAAACATATCATTTATTCACCACAACTTTTGTAAACAAGCATAAAAATGTTTCATTATTTATTATCCATAGTTGAAGCTACAGATATAAAAGATGACGGTTGCTAAACTTGAACTAAAACCTGAGTTTCCTAAAACCAAGTTTTATTTTTTCTATTACGGCCATCTTAGCTGCTAAAAATTAGAGTTTTATACACGGTACATGCTGAAATTATAGCTACTAGAGACTCTGTCACCAAGAAACTTACATTTTAAATTAAGATAAAGATAAGATGGCTCACTGACTGCTTTGGGTTAAACCCATAAGCATCATTTAGCAAAATGACTTTATTTCTACGTATTCTTATATTATGGATTGAACTGTGTCTCTACGAAAGATAAAGTTCTAACCTGTAAATGTGACTTTATTTGAAATGGGGTCTTTGCAAATGATCAAATTGAGGTCATTAAGGTAAACCCTGATTTAGTATGACAGATGCCCTTATTAAAAGGGAAAATTTGAACACAAACGAAAGGTCACACGAAATTGTAGGGAGAACACCATCACAAGTGAAGAAATGCCTGAGGCTACCAGGAGAGAGTGGCCCTCAGAAGAAGTCAACACTATTGACACTTTGATTTCAAATCTCTAGCTTCCAGAAATGTGAGCCAAGAAATTTGTGGTATATTGTTAACTGCAGTTTCAGAAAGTTAATACATCTTGCTAACTATTAACATATTTTTTTGTTTGTTCTAAGTAGAGCCATTTTATCTTGGTTAACACTGTCAATAAAGGTAAGAAATCTAGCTGCATTATACATTCATTTATTTTTGAGGATGCTTTCTAGTTTTGTTTACAGCAATGCTAGTCATGAAAGCATGGTGAAGCTCAACTAAGGGGCACTAGTTGTATATTTAAAATGTGTTTTTGGTCAAACATATTGGGAGACACTGAATTTCAGTGTAGATATCAAGATCTATCAGTATTTTAAAGACTTCATTACATCCTGACTTAACTTATTTTGTTTATAATTCTTACATCATGGTTACAAGGTCTGGCATGGTCTGGTCCCTACCCACAATTCTTGCTCATCCTTCCCTTGCTAAAGTAGCATGGAGTTTAATCCATGGTACACTTGCTTCCTTAGTTTTGGTCCAAACAAACAAGTCGAATACATCCACATCCTGAAGGGGGTGCAAGACAATCCCTGTGAGACCTGCCAGAGTAGAGTTTTGTCAACCTGCCTCTCAGTATTAGTGATACAGTCCAAATCCATGCAGAAGTAGGGAGTTAACAACTTGAGACTGAAGTTATCTTGGAAAGGATTACTGGAGTGCTGAGAGTTCTACCCTTTTCCTTCAACAAGGCAGAAGAGGAAAGTGCTTCCAGAATAATCAAAGACTGATTAAAACTGCAACATCCACTAGATTTCCTGATTGGATGTAGAGGTAGAACTAAGAAATGGTAAGAAAATAACCATGCCACTCTGAGGTATCCAAGCCTGAGTCCAGTTCCAACTGGGAAAGGAAGAGAGGGACAACTTTAAAACCACAACTTCACTCTACTTAGAAGTTCTAATTATTGCACCAGCCTGAATATTTTAGTGACTGAAATGGGCCTGTTCTTAAAGCTCTGGAGCCTAAGATTTAAAATCTGGGCAACAAAAGAATCACATTGAAATAACAATTTGAAGAATGTGGAGACAGTGGTTCTATGCCTGCAAACTACAAAGTCCAGTTTTTCAGAAAGAAGATTACATTTGTGGAGGAGGAGTTGTTTTCTTAGGAGAATTTCACTGTGGTACAGACTCCCCCATGCTGGATCTCTTTCAGTTTCTGAAATGTGCCAAGATGCCTTTAGGTTTTAGTATTGCTGCACATGCTCATAGTCTGCGTGGAGAGCTTAACCTTCCTCTCCTCTCCTCTTCTTGTCTCAACCTTACTATCAGTCCCTGGGAGAAGACTATATTAATCTCCCTCCTCCACCAGTTTAGCTCAGATCATCATATTATTTATTCTCATACTGTGTTTTTCCTTCATAATATTTATCAATTATTTCTATTTCTATCCAAAAGGCCTACAGCCATACCACCGTGAACATGACCAATCTCATTTACTTCTATCCAAAAGTTTTTGAGGATGTTATATTACAGGTACAGTACACGAAGAGAAACATGTTAAATGATAAATATACTAGTAGTTAATCCCTATTAATATATATTAATCTACATTCACTGTGTAATAAAAACCCATATGTAAAAAATTTTAAATAGACTAGAGAAAAACATAGCTAGAGTGTGTGGACAATAACCAAAACAAAAATGAAAATTAAAACTACACATACACACCTTCAAAAAGTACCATTAGAAAGTGCAACTGCCACTCACTTTAATTTTGTTGAATGCCATTCCTGTCTAGATTCAATAATTCTGGTATGTTTCTTTAGTTCACAGTATAAGTTTTATACCAGAATAGGCTAAACAATTAAACCAGATTCTGTATTTCCTTCTTACATGAGTTGTCATACACACTACTCATTCATTAATAATTAGGAATTGCTAATAGCGACTAATTCCAAAACTGGTCAAAATATATTAATGTTACCACTAACACATGAGATGAGAGGAATTATAAGTATTTTTTGTAAGGACCAGACCAAGCAAAGATATGTGGCCCTCATGAGAAATAATGCCAATTGATCAACAAATGTGGCATGCTTTGATTGGTCTGCCCTCCGCTAAAACCAGGGTAGTGTGGTGATTCTTCATTTAAAAGTTCAGTTAAAATAATTTTCAATGATATGTAATCTCACAACCATAGGAACTGGACATAGGAGCTCTGATTAAACAGATTCACTGGTGGTATAGATGTAGGTTTTTTTCTGGCATGCGAAACTATGTCCCCCCAATTGTTTCTAGCAAACATCTCTCTTAATTCATTTTTATAGTAAACAAAGAACTATGGGATGATAGGGTTATTGGTACATATGCATTTTTTATTGAGTTTACTGTATGTTTTCTTAGTAAATCTTTTTTCCCTCAGCTCTATCACCCATCACATTTTTATAACAACTGCCTATGTATTATTTGTCTCATCCAATAGCATAGAATTCTTTCTTAGCTGGATTCTCCTATCTGTTTTGTTCACTTTTATATCACTGTGATGGTTAATTTTATGGGTCAACTTAGCCCAGTTATTTGGTCAAACATGATTCCAGATGTTACTGTGAAAGCATGTTTTTAGATGTGATTAACATTTAAATCAGATTTTGAGTAAAGTAGATTACCCTCCATAATGTGGGTTGACCTCATTCAATCAGTTCAAGATTTTAAAAGAAAAGACTGAGATGCTCTCAAATGGAAAACAAAGAAAAGAAAATAAAAGGAATTGCATCTGGACTATCTTCAAACTTAAACTATAACATCAACTCTTCATGGGGGTCTCCAGTTTCCTGCCAACCTGCCTTGCAGATTGAGACTTGCCAGCATCTTTCATATTCATATGAGGCAATGCCTTAAAATAGCTCTCTCACTCTGTCTACACACACACACACACACACACACACACACACACACACACACACAACTGGTTCTGTTTCTCTGGAGAACCCTAATTAATACAGTCACCTTATGCAAGCCTAGCACAGAAATTGATATCCAATAATTTTTGTTGTGAATGTATAAGCTCCCAGGTTAATGGAACAAAAGGTCCACTTCTATTTCACCTGATTTTAAACAAGCAGGAAACTAAACAAAAAACATTTTTAGATGACAATTCTGTTTGTTCTTAATAATATGTCTACAACAAATTTGGATAAATACTAGTATAGTCTAGAACAGTTATGGTAGGATTGCACTTAAAAATATAACAATATTTCTAAAGGGCACTGTTTCTAATCCTTGTGTTCCACCAGAGACTGGGAAATCAAGATAATAGCTTCAAGCTTTAAGTTTGACTATCATTAAAACTTACTATGAGGTTTTCTTCTTCTTCATTGTTTTTCTTTTTTTTTTTAATTTTGAGTCAGAGTCTCACTCTGTTGCCCAGGCTGGAGTGCAGTGGCACCCTCATAGCCACCCCAGCATCAACCTGCTGGGCCCTGGAGATCCTCCTGTTTCAGCTTTCCAAGTAGCCGGAACTACAGGCATGTGTTACCACACCCGGCTAATTTTTTTATTTATTGTAGAGACGAGGTCTCGCCAAGTTGCCCAGCCTGGTCTCGAACCCGCAAGCTCAGGCAATCCACTTGACTTAGCCTCCCAAAGTGCAGGGATTACAGGCTGAGACACTGAGTCTGGCCATTTTTCTTTTCTTATTGCTGAGGGCATACCGATATACTACCCACCCCAACACTTGAGAGTGTATTTTATATTTTTTGTTCATATAAAGGGTATACAAAAGACAGAGTTAGAAATAGCCCATTTATTATAAACGCCCTAAATCATTTAGATACTTTTAGTTGTTGTTAGTTTCAGAGAGTTATTGTGGCCCAAAATTGTTGTGTCAGATCTTATACGCTTTAAAAACATCAACTTATTATATCTGAATATAAACATTGGTAAGTTCCTTTTTCCTTCAATGGGTTGGCTCTAAACCAGTGGTCCCTAAACTATTTGGCATCAGCGGCTGGTTTCGTGGAAGACAATTTTTCCATGGTCTGAGTTTGAGATGATTCAAGGGCATTACATTTATTGTGTATTTTATTTCTATTATTATTACATTGTAATATATAATGAAATAATTGTACAACACTCCATAATGCAGAATCAGTGGGAGCCCGGAGCTTGTTTTCCTGAAACTAGATGGTCCTATCTGAGGGTGATGGGAGACAATGTCACCTGAAGCGTGTTGCTTGTGTCTCGTCTACTCGGTAATCTTGTTTTGGTTGCTATCACTGCAGAACACCCTGATTCACAAAGAGAGGATGTTGGAAATTAAGCAGGCTTTTTTAGTGCTTTTGTGGCAATCTCAGGGTATTCTGCCATGACTTTAATCCAAAAAGAACAGAGAATTGAAGTTGTCTGAAATATAATTTTAAGGCCACCATAATTTGCAGTTTCAAACAGTTGATCCTCTTCTAGCACAAAGTGGATTTACATGGCTTATTCACAAATAGATCGTGAATATATTCCTTCCAAGTGTGGGGGTCTTTGTGGTTGGGAAGTATTGCTCAAACTCTTTTGAAAGCTGCGATAGATGACCATGCACCAGCTGGGAGAAAGAAGGCCCTGGTTCCATCTCTTTCAAAATCTCCACTAATGTTCCAAACATGCTAAAAATCTCTATATTCACTCACTCCCCTAATTCCAGTTTTGCTTTGAATGTAGCCACTTTATCTGCTGACTTTAACACAGTTGTCATTCTCCCCTGAAGTGACAGATTGAGTTCGTTGAGCAGGTTGAATATGTCACACAAAAAAGCAAGTTATGTGACCCATTCTGTGTCACTGAAATGTGTTGCCTGTGGTGACCTTTTTTTCCAAAAGAAATCTCTGGAGCGGCTCTCATAACTCAGAGACTCTCGCCATGACCTACCTTTAGAAAACCATCTTACCTCTGTGTATAAGAGAAGACGTGTGCTGTGTTCGTCTCCTCACAGAGCTGCGCAAACAGATGTGAATTAATGGCATGCACTTTAGTGTTGTTGATAATTTAAATCACATCCTGCACAATGTTGTTAAGTTCACGTGACATTTTTCAGCTAGCCAGCATTTCTCTATAGATGACATCGTGTGTAGACATATTCAGAAGTGACCCTTTTGACTTGAGTGGCAAAACCAGAAAACTGTCCAGTCATGGCCGCTGCTCCATTCATACATATATTAACACAAAATGATCAATTCAGTTTTCCTGATATGTAATCATTCAAAGGCTTAAATAGTTTTGCAGCTGTGATATTGGTTGGCAACAAAAGTGCACATAACATATCCTCATGCACATCCTCCTGAAAAATATATCACACAAAAACAAGCATTGTTGCCTTCTTGTCAATATTGGTAGACTTGTGGATTGTGTACCATGGTGACTCAAAAATTCTCTCTAACATTGTGCCTCAATCATCTGCTATTTCATTAATTTTTCTAGTTATGATACTATAATATATAATGAAATAATTGTACAACACTCCATAATGCACAATCAGTGGGAGCCCGGAGCTTGTTTTCCTGAAACTAGATGGTCCTATCTGAGGGTGATGGTAGACAGTGTCAACTGAAGTGTGTTGTTTGTGTCTAGTCTACTCTGTAATCTTGCTTTGGTTGCTATCACTGCAGAACACCCTGATTCACAAAGAGAGGATGTTGGAAATTAAGCAGGCTTTTTCAGTGCTTTTGTGGCAATCTCAGGATATTCTGCCTTGACTTTAATCCAGAAAGAACAGAGATTTGAAGTTGTCTCAAATATATTTTTAATGCCACCATCATTTGCAATCTCAAACAGTTGATCCTCTTCTAGCACAAAGTGGATTTACATGGCTTATTCACAAATAGATCGTGAATACACTCCTGAAAGAGGAACCCGTGCCACATAACTGTAGCCTCTCCTAAAAGTTCATAAAAAATATCCTTAGTTACAGGCAGGATCAAATCTTTACCAATAGTAAAGGACTTCTTAGTTTTAGCAATGAAGTTAGCCATTAAAAATGATGCTCTCAGTGCAGACACATTTGATGAAGTAAAGGCCTTCAATAACTGTTCTGTTCCTTGTGACCACTTTTTTTTTCTTTTGAAAAATTCCAAAGTCTTGTCTTTTAATGCAGGGTGCTTGGTCTCCATGTGGTGAAGCAATTTTGAAGGATTCATAGCTTTGTTGGCTAGCCAGTCACCACATATTATACAATGTGGGTTTGGAGAATGTGAATTGCCTGTAGCAATGAACCCATAATTTAAGTAGGAATCTTAGTACTTTCTTTTAAATGTATCTTTCTTTTTTGGGGGCAGCCTTAGAGTCTTCTGCTATATCATCATTGGGTCTTTCCCCTTTTTCAAACAAGCTCTTCAGTGAAGTTTGTTTTTCAATCATTTTGGCAGGGTTATCTTGTGGGTTTACCAAAAGAGACAAATGTGCAGTGCAGGAAAGAAGTGCAGATGAAAGTAGTAAATAAAATAATGGGGAGGTCATGTGCATACTAAAATAATGTACTTTAATGCACATTAAATATAACAAAGTCCCAAAGCAATAATGTAATTAGAAATATTCCCATTCTAAATTTCTAAATATTTTATAGCTATTAATAATTCCTCTATCGTATCCTGTCTTCAGTTCAATGGATTACTACTTAATATGTCCTTTTGAAAATCTGAGCCTAGAACATCTGATTTAACTTGTAGATATTAAGAAACTAATTATAATTATGAGAGTAGATAAAGACACTTATTCAAAAGAGATGTAGACCTCTTTCCCTCCCATGCAGTTATAACTGCAATGAAGTGTCCCAAACACTCAATTTCTTTAATGAATAACTCTTATCTCTGCAGTATTTCTTGCACTAAAACTCTGAATCTGTCTGATATGCTTTATAATGCAACGGATTTTGGAGAGGTGAGAAATGGTTTCTTTAACGTAGTTGGTAAAGATGAATTTTAGGACTCTATCCCCAGCTTCATAAACCTTTCAGAAAATCTGACTGGAACTTTGATATAAAAGTATAATCTGATTCCAATAAATCCAATCCTCAAAAGAGGGAACATGTGAAATCTCTAAATAGAGATACTGCCTTTTCCTGGCCTATTTGGCTTTTAGATCAAAGATAAAACTCTAACAAATTTTGAATGTAAAATCTCTTTTCTCTAATATTTTGATTTTAAAACCTACTAATTTATTTGTTGTAGATTAAACCCAAACAGAACAGTGCCTTATTAAACTGGTGGTACACCACGAATAATTAACGAGAGAGCATCCTGTATACTTTTCTAAATTGTTCCTGGCAACCCAAGCTCAAATTTACATATAATTATACATACTTATATCTAATTCTGCAGCAGGAAATTACAAAAATTTGTATAAAATTTATATTTTGTAATTCACCATCAATGTGAGTTGAGGAGACTGTAAATAGCTTCTGAGCATTCGTTTCCTTATCTGTATACAGTGATTATATGATTCTTCTAAAACAACATTTCTCATCCTTGGCACTATTGACATTTTCAGCCAGATAACTTTTTGGTTGTGGGAACTGTCCTGTTGTATTATGAACAACCATCCTGGCCTCTACACGCCAGATGCTCATAGCATTCATCTATAGTTGTGACAATAAAAAAAAAAAAGTCTTCAGACATTGCCAAATATTCCTTGAGGAAAAAATTGCCCCCGGTTGAGAAACACCCTTTTAAATGGTTGTTATGAAGGCTTGTTTAAATGCTAGCTCACCAACAAGGGTCACTATGTGTTAGGCCCTGAGAAAGCATAATGAGCATACACAGACAGGCCAATGTCGTGGCGAAACTTACAGCCTAGGAAACCGAAGTTGATAACAAAAACACAAATGTCTAGCCCATACTTGGCTTACAATTTAGACCCAATAAAAAATGTGCTGAAACATCTAAGTCTTCTGATAATAAAAAAAGTACCTGTATTTGCATAGTGATTTACTGTGTTAAACAAAGTTATGGGAGGCCAGTATTTTAGTTTGAGCTCCTGCACTAGGCCCCAACACACCAGACCAAATGAAAACAAAGTCAAGTATGCTAAATGGCACATAATCACTGAAAATTTAAGGAAACAGAGTCCCAAACAGACCAGTTTTTTTCCTGAAAACAGAAGATTTTAGTTTATTTGAAGCAGCATAACATCTAAGCTCCTTCTGCTTTAATTCTTACAAAAAGTAGCCTGAAGTAACCTGATGTTAACCAGTGAACTTTTTTTCCATTGTCCTGTTCCTTGCTCTTACCTTACAAAATTCACTGTTCTGCTATTGCTCAGTGGGAGTTCTTACTCTTTTTTTAAAATGGAGGCTGCCCCATTCATAAATTGTAAATAAAAGCCAGTTAAATATAAATCTAAGTTTGTTGCAATTTTGGTTTTTGACAATTGGAAAGAAAAAATGAATTATGCTTAACATAATATGTTGATGCCTACTGTTACACAAAACCCAGTATTAAACATTAAATAAGGATGTATAAAATAGATTAAGAACAGTTTTTTGAGTCTTTAAGTAGTGTACCATTTCCTAGGGCACTAGGATAAGCACACAATTATTTATAATTCAAGGTAGCATGTGGTAAGTGCCATTTGAGATCTTCAATCACAGTGCCAAGAGAGTTCAAACATAGAATAACTGACATATAGTTAGGGCAAAACAGAAAATGATAGCTAAGACCTCAGAGAGCTTTTACAGAATTATATTTCACTGAATTGCAAAGTGATAACAATCAGTTTTACTTGTTTGCTTCTAAGGTCTTTCACTTACACAAACTGCAGGCCAACTACCTTTGAGTCTTCCCCTATCTCTAATCTGAAATAGTGATTTAAAGGCTACTTCAAAACATGAAATCAGGGCTGGGTATGTGGTTCATACCTCTAATCCCAGCAATTTAGTAGCCTGGGACAGAAGAATTGCTTGAGGACAGGAGTTCGAGACCTTCCTGAAAAACATAGCAACATAGTAAGATCCTGTCTCTACAAAAAAAAATAATAATAATAACAACAAAAAAACCAGGTCAATTATGGTAGCACACACCTGTAGTCCTAGCTATTGGGAGGCTAAGGGAGGAGGATCACTTGATTCTAGGAGTTTAAAGCTATAGTGAGCCATGATCATAGCACCATACTCCAGCCAGGGCAACAGAGCAAGACCTTGTCTCAAAAACAAACAAACAAAACAAAAACCATGAAACCAGGCTAACTTACAGTAGCTCATGTGAATTTTCTATGTTCTGTTTTTCTGATACTGGAGGACGATTTACAAAATAAACTAGCTATAGACCATATTTCTAGAATAGATAAATATACATATATTATGAGATCTTCAATCTCTTCAATATATATATATATATGTATTTCTATTTAAGTTAGCAAACTCATCCTAGAAAATGTGCTACATACCTCATTGCTGAATATCACTATGGTCACCTTTGAAGTACTCTCCTTGGGAAGCTATACACCAACACCAGCACCTAGTCCACCCATCAAAGCAATTTTGAAAACATTTTGCTAGAATGGCCATCAGAACTGTCATCATATTACTCTTGATGTCCTGAATGTCATAAAAATATCTCCCTTTCAATATTTCCTTTATCTTCAGATAAATAAAAATGTCACTGGGGGGCAGATCAGGTGAGTAGGGAGGGTATTCCAATACAGTTGTTTGTTTACTAGCTAAAAACTCCCTCACAGACAGTGCTATGTGAGCTGGTGCATTGTTGTGATGCAAAAGCTCCTTTGAAACCTTTGTATTATTTTTTAAATAAACAATAGAAGAGTTTAATTCTCTTTTTGCATGGTCACAAACTCTCCTCAGTCGGGGGATCCAGAGGTAGCACTTCTCTTGTGGCTATGAGGTGACAGCCTGGTGATATGCCTAGTACAGGTCGTTCCAGTGAGTCAGAATGAGTCACAATTACAGTTCTACACTAACAGCCCTGGGTACATGAGGATGATAAGAGCCACTGCCTCCTCAGTCAACTCAACTGCAGCTCCAGACACAGTATGTCCTAGCTGGCAAATGCCTCAAACACCAATCATGCCTCTCTTGCACACACTTTTCTCATGCCAAGACTTTCAGTAAAGATTTTCCTGTTTCCTATTCTCATTTCTTTGATCTGCTATGCTTCTCACAGAGATTTTGACACAAATTAGACACAATTTTTGCAACGTTTTCATCAGTTTTGCTCTACTGGTTATCCTGATCTCTTCATCAGTGCCGCTTTCTCTCCCCTCAGAAAAACGTTTAACTCGTTTGCACATTACCATTTTCTTCGTGGCATTATCCTTATAAAATTGGACTAATATGTCCCTGATTTAGTTTCCACTCTTTCCAAGTTTAAAAGAAATTTAATGTTTGATCGTTGCTCTAGTTAAAACTCCGGCATTCCTACGACGACAGCTCTGATGGCTATTCCAGAAAAAGAGGTCGAAAATTGCTCTGACAGGTAAACTAGGCACTGGCATCAGCGTCTAGTTTTCCAAGGGGAGTAATTCAAAGGTGACTGTAGTAATATTCAGCAGTGAGGTACGTTGCATTTTCTCTAGAACGAGTTTCTGAACTTAATTGTCAGATATCGTATTTTATGGCATTACCTTGAGACAGAACAGAGGCCCCTCTTAGGTACCCGATGGAACCCTCAAGCATAAAAATGAAGGAAAGATCTTGAGTGCTTCCAAGGAAAATTCCAGGCACATAGCTAGCCTTAAAAAGTAAATGAGCCACCTGTTAAGAAGATAATAATAACCTCCCAAGCAAGCCAGAGTCACAAGGTGTTTTGGTTCCCTATAGAAACTAAAAGATAACATCCTAACATATGAAGTTTATGATTTTGAGAAATCTTCACCTGGTGGAAAATGCCAACCACCACTATCACAGAGACTTCTGATAAGGAAGAACTGAAGATTGAACTCTGACTGCCATTTTTTGTTCTAAGCTTCTTGAGTCATGACCATGGGCCAAGCCAGACCAATGTATAACTTCTATATATTGGCTTACAATTTTGCCTATAACTTCCACTTTCCTAAAATGTAGCCCTGTCTTTAAAAACTCTTGCTTGCAAGTCATCTGGGAGTTCAGGTCTTAAGTATTAATTGCAAGTTCTCCTTGCTTGACACCATGTAATGCATATCCTTGTTTCCCACTGCACATCTCAGTGTCAGTGTCTGGCTTTACTGCACTGTGCCAGTAAACCTCAGTTTGGTTTTGTAACAACCTCTCCCCTACTCTCAACACATGTGGTTTAGATGAAGCTAATATTACTCTTGGGTTCAGGGGTTAGATATATCATCCCAGCCTGGCCTCTCAGAATATTCCACTTTCCTGACCTTGGTTGTGAGTTTAGAAGATTATATAATCCCCAAGAAGGGTCCCATCAGAGTTGACCCCATGACATTTGCTAGAAGTTTTGAGGAAAAATTGTTCTCTTTTTCCTGGAGTCGAACTATATGCCTAGAGAAGTCACCTGAATAAAGCCGACAGAGTAGAAAGTAGAAACAAGAGCTGCAGAAAATCAGCCTCCTTTAGACACACTTTGTGTGATATAGATCTTTGATTAACCATTGCCTGAATGAGAATTACTCCTTGAACCATCTGGTCATATGAAGTAATAAAGTTCCATTGTGATTTGACCTGAGTTTCTATGTTTTTCATTCGAAGAAGTTCCAATTATTAAATATCCTAATTACACTAAATATTTGTTTAAGTAGGTCACTTTTCAACATAGTACAATGTTATGATTTTAATGAGACTAAATTTTTTAATTTAGAGTGAATATCCATGACACTCAGTAAATCTTTGCTGAATGAGAGAAAAAGCATCAATTGTGAATGAAAGAGTAAAAATTAAATTAAAAAAAACAATAAGTTTCTTGAGTATTTTAGATCAGAGTTAAAAGAAATTTTTGAGACTGCAGCCTCCAAAATATCACATAGAATATAAGAATTAAGGACATTTATTTCCTCTGGTTTTCCCCTTTTGACTGTGCAGTTTAGTTAATACATTTACATGATATTTTCTAAATCCTGCATGATAGTAATAATGACACTTGAACTGAAATGACCACATTAGTTCTTCCTCAGCTTTTCTTATTTAAGATTCTTCACAGGAAAAACAATCCTAGGCCTTTTAGGAACTGATTTATCATCCTTTCTTACATGTCAATAGGTTATCTTTGCTCAAAAAGGTCTTTCCATTGTTTCTTGCATTTGAATTCAAACTAAGCCAAATAGCTTCTCCTAATGATAGTCTGCTTACAACTTTGCTACAAATCTGAAAAACACAAACCACATAGTTGGTATCTTTGAAATGTCTCTATTTTTACATGCTAGCTTTACATGGTAAAAAGCCAAGAAATAGCCAGTAAAAGGCTGCCAAATCGCATCCTACCATACATCAATGAAATAGATTCCATTCTGATGACAACCAATCAGTCATTTATGGAACTCTTACTGTTTTGTGCTGGGGGATATGGCAAGATAGGGAGTTTCAAAAGATTGCACAATGCATTGTTCCGGTCCTCAGAGGTATTAAAAGCATCTAAGATAACAGGATTTTAGAGATGGTTTGCCATTAGAAATGTCTGATTAATTGCAGTTTGTTAATGTTGTGTCTCAAAGCTAGTAACTGATAAGACTGTTAAACATAAGAGAAACTGCCTTTCTCAAACCTGGGAAGGAATAATGGAAAATTTATACATTTGGTATTTACAGTGCTGCAATATAATATGGCTAATTGAGGAATGTCAAATAGTGCTTTTGCTTTTCCTCCCTGACTCTTTTTCTGACATCCATTCATTCATTTCATTTATTTATTCAGTGCTTTTATTAAGAAACTAAGCATTTGCAATGTGCCAGGCAATGTGATAGGCTCTAGAGATATAATGAAGAAAGAGCCCGGGAACTTGCATTTAGGGGGAAATAGTTTGATTGGGACAATGACTGCAGACACGACAAATTATATTACCTAGTGTTACAGGTACTGTGGAGAGGTTTACAAAACACCAAAGAGGGAGCAACCAGTTCAACTGTGGAAGGTGTAGTGGAACAGAGCAATCAGTGCCCCAAGATAGGCAGTAGAGAAGAATTTATCTTAGGACTTAAAGTTTTGACAAATGTGTGGTGTGAATCACAACAGAAATTTAGAGAAAGGAGAGGTCACAACCTGCTGGGTGGATGAGATGGCATTTGAGGCAGCTCTCGAAGCGGAGTGGAATATAGGCCTGTAGAGACAGTATAAGGGAAATTTCAGGCAAGGAGATCAGAAGTCAGGAAAGGACAGGACCTTGACAAGGCAGAGCAAAACCTTCTTCTGTTTGACCAAAACCCAGAGTTGTAGTAGCAGAAGTGAGGGAAAAGGGTCCCTGGGGCCAGTCTGTAAAGGATATTCAGTGCCTTTGAAGACATTCTCATGGGCTGTAGGGAGCCTTGAGAAGTTTTCAAGAAGTAGCGGGATGTGGGTAGATCTATCTTTTTACGTCAATTAATTTAGTAGCCTTTGGAAAAAATATAGAAGGGTTGAAACTTCAGTGGAAAAACAAGCCTGCTGCATGCTCCATGAAAAAGCTGATAGGAACTTAACGCTGGAGAGAAGGCAATGAGAGGAAAGGACCCTTTCAGGGGATATGATAATGAAAGGTTGGGACTTGGGGACTGAGTGGCTACAGCAAGGATGGAGAGAATTCCAATATTTCTAACTTTGGCAAATGCATGGCAAATTTTTCAATTATGAGAGATGGAACACCCTGAGGAAAGTCTCTTTGGGGCAGAAGAGGAGCAATAGAGTGCTGGTCCTCTACCAACAGGATGAACACAGAAGACTCTGTAATATATATCTGGTTTCATTTTGTATCTCAGATAATTTGGTCTAAAAACCCAAGTGCTAATTTCCTTCATCTTCTCTCATCTATTTTGCTAAAACATCCACTCATGCCACTAGTTTTTAGATTCCAATTCAGACAACAGCCCTCACTCAAATGAAACTTGAAATCATTGAAGTTGCTTTAGAATAGATTTCAAAGTCCACAAACTTCCCCCTGCCTCTGGTTTAATTCCTTGGCCCTCCCTTTCTTATACTTTCTGCATTCTGGTTTTACCAAAATGAACCCCTTTGTTGAGCACAAAAGAGTGGATACACCCACTAATTCCCTGAGTATCTCAGCTTCTTGCCCAGGAAGTTTATTAATAATTTGTTCTTCTGCACAAAAACAGTTCTCTTCCGGAAAGAAGACTGTGGCATATAATCTTTTTTTCATCTGGTAGCTCATGAGAGTGATATAGGAAGAAACGGCACCACTCAAAGCCATAATCTACAGACAGTTACACCACTGAGAATCCCAAGCTCCATTCTTAAAAGGCCTCATAAAGCTTTATGGGGCATTAAGTATACTGATAGGTCAGAGACATAAGTCTAGGTTTAACCATTTTAGGGTATAGATGATATGTGAAAAATTTTTTGTTTTCAAATACCCCACTTGTTTATTTATTTATATTTTGCAATCAAATATATATTTTTACCATGTCCATATGTCTGTATATTGGTGGGACAGACACTCAGGAGCTGAAGGGTGGTGATAAATACCCATAACCAGCCTTTATATATCTGGTGAAGGTTAACATCCCATTCTGTCTAGGGCTGTGTGGTCTAACATGGTGGACAATAATAACATATGTTTTAAATTTAAATAAATGAAAATGAAATGAAGCTTCAAATTGTGTTCCTCAGTCACACTGGCCTCATCTCAAATGTTCAGTTTTCACATGTGGCTGTGGCTACCATATTGAACAGGCAGATAGAAAACATTTCTAAAAGCTCAAAAAGTTCTGTTCTAGTACCTTGGAAAAAAATGTTTTTGTTAAGTCATTTAAGAGTTACATGGTATTTTATCCTTCAATAATATTAAAGCTAGCACACACTGAATAATTCGTGTGTCAAGCAGGGTTCTTAAGTATTACACATGTTATCTCATTTAACTGAGGTAGAAAATGTTATTATTCCCATTTCATAGATGAGGTCACTGAAACATAGAAAATGTAGATTACCTGAAATGGTATTATTGCAGCCTCAGATGTATTAATGTAAAGAGGATAAAAGGTACAGAATGGTACAACTTTACAGAGTATAAAACAAGTCTGCTATAGTTACAGAAGCACTCAGTAAATTAAATCAAGTTCACATCCAAATCTGTCCAGCTGATTGTCTTGATCCTGTATTGTCTCCCAAACTATTACTTAAGTCATGACTTTTTAGAGCTCCTTAGACATCAAAAAATATTTTTTCAGAAAAGGTTATCCTTATTAAGTTTGTGAAACATCAGATTAAACAAAGTACTTTAAGATCATGCAGGGCTTCACAGAGGCTTTAATATGCTAATATTTGTTGGCAATCTCTAAGACTAGGACAGATTACAGTGATACCTAAATTTCTTTGAGCACAGACTCTCTTTTTAATGCAACCATAAACTAGTACTGTATAAACTAGTGTTTTGGACAGTACTTTCTGTGAACACAATTATTTTGTGAGAATAGGAATGATAGTTGTTTGCATTCCCATCTCAATACTTGGAATCTTTAAGAATTAAGCAGTCTTTCTAGGGCAGGCACAGTGGCTCATGCCTGTAATCCTGGTACTTTGGGAGACCAAGGTGAGAAGATGACTTGAGCCTAGGAGTTCAAGACAAGCCTGGACAACATAGTGAGACCTCATCTCTATAAAAAATCAAAAGATTAGCTGTGTGTTGTGGCGCCTACCTATAGTCCCAGCTACTCAGAGGACTGAGGCAGAAGGATCACCTGAGCCCAGGAGACTGAGGCTGCAGTGAGCTGTGATTGTACCACTGCACTCTAGCTTGGGCAGCTGAGTAAAATTCCAATTCAAAAAATACAAAAAAATACAAATTTTAAAAAATAAAACAGTCTTTCTAGAATGAAAGAGAGAATATCGCAACCACTTAGCATGTAGAATAGTGTGTCTCAAACATTAGCATACATAAACACTGTCTGGTAAAATTCAAATCCTAATTCAGTAGACTGAGGAATGTTCATTTCTAAAAAACATCACAGCGATGTCAACACAGCTCTTCCATGGACCACATGTACACCTTCCAGTGAAAGTGTTTGGAGCAGTACAGAGCAAACTATGTATGGCCCATAGGCCAAATCTCACCATCACTGGCTTTTGTATAAGCCTCAAACACGAAGTCTTTTTACATTTTTAAATGGTTGAAAAAATCTGAAGAATAGTCATATTTAATGCCAAGAGGAACTCATATTTTAGGACCCATACGTAGGGTTTTATTGTAACACAGTCATGTTCATTGATTTATCTATTGTCTATGGATGCTTTTGAGCTGGAACAGCATTTTACTAGTTGAGACAGAGAACCTACGGCCTACAAGCCTAAGATATTTACTACTTAGTCCTTACCAGAAAATGTATGTTGGCTCCTGGGGAAGACTATAAACTCTGAAGCCACACTGCCTAGTTTCAAATCCTTCTCTGCCTCTTACTAGTTTAATGATGTTGAACATGTGTATAACATTTGCCTCAGGTTTCCTTTCTCTGAAAGAGGTATAACAATAGCACCTTCCTCATAAGACTATTGCATAAATTGTGTGTGTGTGTGTATCAGTTATATATATATATAAAACAGTACCTGAAACATAAGAACTCAATAAATATTAGCTATTAAATTCAGTAATTGATAAAACCAGTAAAACCAGTTGACTAATAATGCAATGAAATTATGCTAATATTGAAAGTAATACATTGCTAAAATTATAGAGTTGGATATTTTTTCTCTGTCTTACTATACATGTTTAAACATCATTTCATTCAAGTGAGTGCAAAGACTAGAAGTTAACAGTCCAAACTATATAATTTTGGGGTCCTTCAGTTCTTTATTTTGGCTAATCTAATAACTGTCTCTCATTTGCTGAACTCTCAAAATTCAAGACAGACAACTTCCTGGAAACTGGCTGGCTTGAAAATAGATGGCCAGTTATTTAATTATGTGAAGTTCTTTACTTCCCAAACCTGAAAAAGCCTGAGTTAAGAAAATTACAATATCTTCCAAAAAATATTACAGAACCCACAGCCTACTTGAGTACATTTTTTCATAACTCAGTTAGAATATATACTAACTTCCTTGCCCCCAACATACTCAAGGAGAATATTTAAGATTATTTGACAACCAGCTAGTATTTACAGCCACCTGGAGAAACATGGAAGTCCTCCTCGACTCCATGGCTGCCTAAGTGAATTCAACTTAGGTTAAAGAGTACATTAATTCATCCAGGGCTGAAATGAGTACGGATCATGCCTAAGGCCAAGCTTACCCACAATACTTTAATCACTTAACCACAGAAGGATTTTCACGACTATGAAAATCATTCCAAGGTATGAGTCTTCATGGCCAACTCATCTAATCTCAAAATGACAGGGAATTTGTTGACTTGTTATGATTTAGGGAAAACGATTTTTATAAGCGGGACACACTATGGCACAATGTAGGCCTTTATAACACATATGTATCTAAATTTTTTTTTTTTGAGTTGGAGTCTCACTCTGTCACCCAGACTGGAGTGCAGTGGCCACTCCTGGCCACCGCAGCCTCGACCTGCTGCGCTTGGGCGATCCTTCCGTCTCAGTCTTCCAAGTAGCCGGAACTACAGGCGCGCGCTACCACGCCTGGCTAATTTTTTGATTTATTGTAGAGATGAGGTCTCGCCAAGTTGCCCAGCCGGGTCTCGAACCCACGGGCTCAGGCAATCCACTCACCTTAGCCTCCCAAGTGTGGGATTACAGGCTGAGTCACTGAGCCCGGCTATGTATCTAAATTTTAAGGAAACAAATATTGTTTAGTTATTTTAGGTTATACAACACCATATTGTATGACTTATTGTGATATATTTTTTGATTTTCTATAAGATATTTGAAGTTGAGTCTTCAGTATGAAATACAATTCCCAATATTATTTCTGAGTATTAGTCAGGATTCTCTAGAAATATAAAAGCAGTAGGCTATACGGAAAGGAATTTATTAGGGGAAATTGACTCATGATCACAGAGGTGGAGAATTTCCAAAATAGGCCAACTGCAAGCTGAAGGACCAGAAAGTTGTCAGCATGGCTTACAGCTAGTAGCATGGCTCATTTGAAGTACCAAGAGAGCCGACAGTGCAACTCTTAGGCCCGAGAGCCCTGGAGGCCACTGGTACAAGTCCCAGTGTTAAAAAGCTGAAGAATTTGGAGTTTGATATCCAAAGACCAAAAGGAAAAAAAAAAAAAGTCCTTCTTTGGAAGGGAAACAGACAGCAGAGAAAACGAAATTCCCATTCTTCTACCTGTGT
Source organism: Tarsius wallacei (assembly GCA_963574415.1). NCBI lineage: Eukaryota > Metazoa > Chordata > Mammalia > Primates > Tarsiidae > Tarsius > Tarsius wallacei. The sequence continues at coordinate 8,167 of CAUYQG010270196.1, read as the reverse complement.
GCTCCAGCTGGCCTCCAGTCAATTGCATGGTAACCACCCACACTGAGGGCCAGTCTTCCTGTCTCAGTTCATTGACTCACTTGTCAGTCTCCTCTGGAAACACCCTCACAGATCCATCAAGAAACAATGCTTCGTCAGCCATCCAGGCAACCTCAATTCAGTCATATTGACAACTAAAATTAACCATCACATGCTATTTCAATGGGCAATGAAATTGTTTTATGATGTGTTACCTAGGAACGAATTATATAGAACCAAGGGAATTCCTACCCTGGAAAAAATTAAGTTTTTATGTGAACTGTAAAATTTTTCTTAAACAAATGTACAAATATAGTTGGCTAGTCACAAAGCACATCTGAAAAACACAAAGAAAATATACTGATGATGAAAAATATCTTCTAGCCACCTGACTTGTTATTTACTTGAATAAATATAGCATTCCAAGCTCATAAAATGTCTATGATGTGAGAATAACTACTCAAAATATATAAAGAACATAAAATAGGAAAAAGCAAAAGAAATGTTTTTCTAGGTATGTACTTAGCTGCAGGTGATTTAAACAAATCATTATCCTGTACAAGACAATAATATATTTATATACTAAATGCATTTAGATGTGACAGAAATTACTCTCAATAGCATTATCTAGTCTATATGAAAGTACAATACTACAAAACATTTCAGACCTTTAATTATGCTTGTTGACACTAAAACTACAATTGCTTGTTCTGCCATGGGAGACTATAGGGAGAAACGAATGAACAGATGGATAGAAATCTCTATTCTGTGCTCTACTGGCTGCTGTTCAGCGAATGGTAGTATGCTAATAAAGTGCTCAGAGGACTTCTGCCTCCATCTGCTCTTAATAAAAATAAATGAGGCTTTGAAGTAAGCACACGCTTTTGGAGTTCTTTTGAGGAACACTTCGATAATGAGAAAGCAAGTGGATGAGTTGATCTAACACAGCCCCTTACAGGTTGTGACAGCCCCACTATCTTGGTGCCCCTGTCTCCAATTTCCAGGTCTCTCAGCAGCTCTCCCTGTTTTCCTGGCTATTTATCATGAGAAATGATCATGCTTGGACAACCTTAATAGCCTCTCGGCCCCATTGTTCCATGGCAAGTAATGAAATTAGATTAGTGCTGCTCAGTTTAGTGAGCAGGGACTTTATGATTCTCTTATGTTTGGGGAAATAAATGTTTATGAAGCTCCTCTTACATTCCACAAGCGCGCAGCACGTGTCATTAATAGTGATTGTCTACAACGCTGCTGTAAGGTTTTGATGGCTGACCCCACTTCTCCAACCCCTGTCTGAGACTGAAACCAGACACAAAGAGAAATACAAGAAATGGCAATTTCTCCATGACACCAGGTCAGAAATTTAGGGTAGAAGATACAATGTACTTCTTTAGAGCAAAGTTTGGAAGTGCTGTTATTTATGGTGCATTGGGGTCTCAGTAAGTGTTACCCAGATGAGAGAAAATAAAATTTGGGTAAAAAGCATTTCTCCAAAATAAAATGATGCAAGACCCTGTGGCAGAGTATTTTTGGGAAATTTCTGTTTTAGAGCTGCTGCTTTTAGATGTTTTATCTCCTGGGAATCATCCTTGGAGGTTAATGAAAAGTTGCAAAAATGCTTTAATGGGGATTCAGAAGGTAGAAACTTCTGTTATTCAGTATAAATAATACTTCTTCAATTAGTATTCATTTATTTTCATTCTGGAGGAAAAAGTGCTGAATTAGTATAAAAACAGAATGAATTGGTAGAAGGTACAGGAAGATAGTTTTCAACTCAATGTGTGGAAGAAATTTTTAAAAAATATTCCTATTTTCTCAAAGATATACATGATGTGGCAAGTTTTCTTCACTAGATGTAGTCAAATACAAAGTCAATATTCATTTGGTAGGGAAGTTATAAGTCCATGTCTTTGTGATTTTCCCAACACAAACTTGTTTGGATTTAGTATTAAAATATATATTAATATTTAATTGTCCCTAATGCACGCACACGCACACACACCTAGAGTAGTAAATGGATGAGCTCTTTAAAATTAAAATGTGCTGAAGACAAAGTCTGATTCAACTGTGCTAGGTAGTGTCTTCTCAATTTACTTATTGAGAAGATATCAACTCCAAGTTGAGCTCCACTTGCATTCAGAAGGCAAGAAATAACAAGCAATTTTCCATGATTAGGAATCTAGTATTATAAAGATTCCCTTTATTCATTCATGGAGACCACATGTATTGATGCCCACTATGTATGATGCACTGGGATAGTTACTGAGTATACAGATGTGAATAATGTAATTCTATGTCTCATTCTATCATCTCTGTATCTATCAATCTATCTATCTATCTATCATCTATCATCTATCTACCTATGTCTCTTTGTACCAGTTCTCCATGGTGTGTCTGGGGTCTACTTATATCTACCTCTGCAGTATAAATTCATATCTGCATCTATGTACATATAGCTAGAACTATGGCATCCGAGATAGGCTAGTCACATACAGAGGGCTACCTATCTTGCTACCTGAGAGAGAGGTCATCCTAAATTCAAAGCTGATTTGTGAAGGAAAAAAAAAACTGAATAGCCCAAGTGAAGTAGAGCATGATCCTTGATGATAATACATGTAGAGTTCACTCTTTCCCTGCACATGTGGAGTGGCACATTTTATTAATGTTTACACCATCGTGAGCCGTGTTTTCCATTACAGAAAATAGAGTCCTAACTGACAGAACTGATAAAGTTAAAGCTATTTTCATGGCTGGCTTTTATTTGTTATCATAGAACAGAGAAGAAACAACTGAGGATTGAAAAGGAATGGAATAGCACCCTCACATAGTGATATGTTTCAATATGACCATCATATTGGCAGGAAGAGAGGGAATTGAGAAAAAGAGAAACTATAGGCAAGCAAGTGGAAAATTGCAGAGTTCTAATGTAAAGTGGTGATTAGGAAGAATTTCAGCAAAAAAGAAATTGCAACCTTCCCCCTCCCTCAATTTACTAAAAGAGTTTTTCACACATTATCCTTTTGTTGTTGTTTTTTGTAGAAAGGCAGACAGAAAATGAGATGGAGAGAGGACAAGAGAAGGATGAGAAGAAAGATAAATGATAGAGGGAAATCGTGAGCATTCTTGTATGTGGATATGGACTCCTCAAGCTCCAGTCTTCTGTACTTTTCAACCAATCTCAAATCCCTTAGTCACTTAGCAGTTATGTAGTCCTCAATGCCCAAATCTCAGAAGCTCCAAAATTACCCTTGGAAGAGGCTTGTGATTAGATGCTGAGGAAGGGGCATTACTGTCACACACAGAACTAGGTTTGATACCAACTTGACCCCAGTGGGAACCCAGCGCCGTAAGACCTATGCATCCTTGTAGGGAGATAAGAAACCTCACTTAGCTTTCAAAATCACCAGAGTACATACTGAATTCCTAAAGCAGAGAAACAAATTTTGTTTAATGTTCAACGGCATTGAACTATTACTGTATACATGTGCTAGTTTAATACACTAAGGCCAAAATAAAAGCTTATATTTCTTTTTTTTTTTTTTTTGAGTTGGAGTCTCACTATGGCCCAGACTGGAGTGCAGTGGCCGCTCCCGGCCACCGCAGCCTCGACCTGCTGGGCTCCGGCGATCCTTCCACCTCAGCTGCCTAAGTGCCTGGAACCACAGGCACACGCCACCACACTCGGCTAATTTTATGATTTACGATACAGACAAGGTCTCACCAAGTTGCCCGGGCTGGTCTTGAACCCCTGGGCTCGGTCAACCCTCTCGCCTCCGCCTCCCAAAGTGCTGGGATTACAGGCGTGAGCCACCAGGCCTGGCTGATCCTTCTTTTGACCAGACCCCACTCCCCATCTCGGCGCCCTGCCTCTTGCAGGTGTGCAGTCAATATTGCTGACTGAATTTATTCCTTCCCGGCTGCTCCGGCACAGCAGTGACTCCCTGACGCTTGGGAAATTCAACACACGACAGTCATGCCTAAGATTTGTTGCAAACTTGATTGCAAGCCAGGCATGATGCTTAGAGAAACACCTGGCATGCATCTTTACATTTTATTTAGCAATTTTAAAATTTGTGACTAAACCTCTTATTATGTAATAATGATTTTAAATATTAGAGACCTGAGGCCGGAGAGGCTAGTTGGCTTGCCCAAGGTCACCTAGTAAGTGGTGGGTCAAGGACTTGAACCCTCATCTGCCTGACTCAAAAGGCCCTTTTCTAAACTATTAGGTGATCTGACATCCTGGATCCTCAGAAAGCTACCAGGTCATTGCAATGTCACCAGAGGTAGTTTTTCTGGGAGGCTTATTTTGAACCCCTCTTATTCTTGGTATTTTCCATACATCACCGCATAATCCTCACAAACAGCCCCAGGAAGTAGGCACTGTCATTATCCCAGTTCACACATGTGGAAGCAGAGTCATGAGGAAGTTAAGTGAGTGGCCTTGAGTGGCTGAGCCAGGATCCAAACCCAGTGGCCTGCTTGTAGTGGATGCTGGTCAGAGCCTACCCCGTACCCTTCTGACAATCTTAAAAACAAACCAACCAGCCCAATGTGTATTTCCCTGTGGAGCCCATCTCAGTTTGGACCAGTCACATTTCAAGGGCTCAGAAGCACATGCGGGGTGCAGCCACCCTGCTGGATTGAGATGGCCTACCTTCTCTGGTTTTGTCTACGTGGACAGCCGAGAAAACGTTCTTACCATCCAATGATCTGGCTCTTGGCTGAGTCCGCCTGCCGGAAGTGCTCCAAGTATTTACAGGTAACTGATCTTCACAAGATAGAAAGTGATACCAACTCCACCCCCCACCCACTGCCTTTCTTCAGTCTCAGATTTGCTGCCTCAACTACTGTTCTCCAGAGGCCCAGTGGAAAGGACTGGAAACTACCAGCAAATAAAGTTTGTATGTGATGAGTAAGAGAAAGTCTGAAGGAGTCACTCCAGATTGTTCACAGTGGAAACTCAGAGTAATGACAAAGCTGACTTTAGTTGTATCAGTAATACCTCCCTTTTTAAAATTTAATTACTTTGTGAGTGTGTGTGTGTGTGTGTGTGTGTGTGTGTGTGTGTCAGGGTCTCACGAAGTTGCCCAGATTACAGTGCAGTGGCATAATCCTGGCTCACCGCAGCCTCAACCTCCTGGGCTCAGGTGATCCTTCCCCCTCAGCTTCGGTCCTGAGTAATGGAACTACATGGCGCCACCATGCCTGGCTAATTTTTGAATGTCTCCGTACAGATGAGGTTTCACTATGTTGCCCAGGCTGGTCTTGAACATGGGCTCAAGCAATTCCCCCACCCCATCCTCCCAAATTGCTGAGATTCCACTGTGCCTAGCAATGACCCCGATTTTTAAAAATTGAGAATGTATTCCCGTATTGCTTGTGTAAGTGAAAGTCAACAGAGAGAGAGAGAGAGAGAGAGAGAGAGGCGGAGGCGAGAGGATTGCCTGACTCAGAGAGAGAGAGAGAAAGGTTAAAAAAGAAGGGGTCAAGTCCCAAGAATCTGGACAGAAAGAGGGAAAGTGTGAGGTTTCAGAATGGACTCTGGGGGCAGCTGCCTGCTCTTACAGCCAGCCCTGCCCTCTGCTAGCTGTGTGACCTTGGGCTGGGTTCTTGTGCTCTCTGGGCCTCAGCTTCCTCACTATAAGATGGGGATCATGTCAGGTGTGGTGACTCACACCTGTCATCCCAGCACTTTGGAAGGTGGAGGTGAGAGGATTACCTGAGTCCAGGGGTTTGAGACCAACCCGGGCAACTTGGCGAGACCTCGTCTCTACAATGAATCAAAAAATTAGCCTGATGTGGTGGCACACTCCAGCCTGGGCAACAGAGTGAGTCTCCGATTCAAAACAAAAACAAAAAACCTGAGGCCCAAGTTTATGCAAATTGAGTCATGGACCACCCAGACTTAGCATCCGGGTCCCCAGCTCTTACGCCAGTGTATTTCAGAGTTTCCTGCTACCTTCTTCCTGCCAAAAACAACTGTAATACCAGTTGCAATATAATACCCAGCCCAAAGTCACACGGCTAGTGGAGGGCAGGGCTGGCTGCAACACTTTCTAGGTGCCAGGCCAGAGTCCAGCGCCTTCCACCTGCTCATTTAATCCTCACAACAGTCCTGTGACATGGGACCCATCATGATCCCCAATTTTTTTTTTTTAGGAGCCTCCCTCTGTCGCCCAGGCTGGAGTGCAGTGGCACACTCACAGCCACCACAGCCTCCACCTGCTGGGCTCAGGTGATCCTTCTGCCTCAGCCTTCCAAGTAGCTGGAACCACAGGCATGAGCCACCATGCCCGGCTAATTGTTTCATTTATTGTAAAGACGAGGTCTCGGCAAGTTGCCCAGGCTGGTCTAGAACTCCTGAGCTCAGGCAATCCTCTCGCCTCGGCCTCCCAAAGTGCTGGAATGACAGGCGTGACCATCACGCCCAGCGTGGAAAGTATTTTAGATGATTAAGCAGTAATGGGTTTTTTTTTTTTAAAGCTCTGTTTACGTAGAAGGAGAAAAAAAGGGACGTTGTAGGGGAAGAAATCGAATCAGATTACATCAAAGGATGCAAGTGGGGACTTTGAGAGAACGGGGATTTTTGCACAGGGTCGCTTGAGGGCATCACACTTGTGCACACACATGTGTGTCCTCACAGAGACATGCTGTGTGAGACGCCCCAGCAGTGGACATTCCTGGGAAAACAAGGAAGTTGCTGAATTCTCCAGCTGTTCTGTCTGAATGTGTTGCACATCTGGCGGCCTGGAACGCTCATATTCACTTCCTGTTCACTGTCACGCTGTTTGGACCCAACCTCAGGGCTCTTTTTTTTTTTTTTTTTGAGTTGGAGTTTCACGCTGTCACCCAGACTGGAGTGCAGTGGCCGCTCCCAGCCACTGCAGCCTCGACCTGCTGGGCTCCGGCGATCCTTCCGCCTCAGCCTGCCGAGTAGCCGGACTTACAGGCACGCGCTACCACGCCCGGCTGATTTTTGATTTATTGTAGAGATGAGGTCTTGCCAAGTTGCCCGGGCGGGTCTCGAACCCGCGGGCTCAGTCAATCCACTCACCTCAGCCTCCCAAGGCGCGGGATTACAGGCTGAGCCACCGAGCCTGGCTTGCCTCAGGGCTCTTGAAGAGGGAACCAGGAAGAGAAAAAGAGAAACGGGGTGGGGGGAGTGGGGGAGTGTGGATTGGAGGCAAGGGGTAGGGGAAGGGAAGAAAGCAGATCGAGAGAGACAGAGACAGAGAGACAGAGAGGACGGGCCAGAACCAGAGGAAACTGAAGTCGAGAGACTAAGAGAAACTGACATGGAGAGAAAGAAATTTACAGAGAGAGATGAGACACAAACATGGAAGTACTTAGGAAGCCGGGTGACATAGACTCACACAGAGAAAGCCACACACCACACACCACGTGTGGCAAGAGAGAGAGAGAAACAGACAGAGAATGAGAGACCCACAGGCAGAGACAGAGACCAACTCAGAGACACACGTGCAAATCCTCCAAGCAAGATCCACGCACAGAGAGGGGCTACCAGCCCACTGAGGAAGAGAGGGACAGAGAAAGAGACAGATGGAGACCGAGAAAGACAAATACACATACAGAGACATAGAGAGAGATTAAAGAAAGACAGAAAGAAAGAGGCACAGAAACAGATCCACACAGAAGGTAGTGAACATTCAGACAAAAAGAGCCGTGGGGATTCTCCATCCTACCAAAAACCCTGGGAGTCAGAACGTGCTAGTCCTGAACGCAAAACATGAATTTCTTCAGAGGAAAGAGTGGGACTTAAACATATTTTCAATGTAAGAAATTGCTCCCTTAGCTGGGCTCAGTGGCTCAGCCTGTAATCCCGTGTTTTGGGAGACTGAGGTGAGTGAACTGCCTGAGCCCGTGGGTTCGAGACCCGCCTGGGCAACTTGACGAGACCTCATCTCTACAATAAATCAAAAATTAGCTGGGCATGGTAGCGCACACCTGTAGTTCCAGCTACTTGGAAGGCTGAGGCGGAAGGATCGCCGGAGCCCAGCAGGTCGAGGCTGCGGTGGCCGGGAGTGGCCACTTCACTCCAGTCTGGGCGAAAGAGTGAGACTCCGTCTCAAAAAAAAAAAGAAATTGCTCCCTAAACGGAAAATTGTTCATTTTTTTCTTTTCTCCT